>JAPYZJ010005328.1:0-12431 GCA_030522765.1 Ophioninae sp. B BG-2022a
AATAAATAAATAAATAAATAAATAAATAACTAAATAAATAAATAAATAACTAAATAAATAAATAAATAACTAAATGAATAAATAAATAACTAAATAAATAGATAAATAAATAAATAAATAAATAACTAAATAAATAAATAAATAAATAAAACTAGAAATATCCGGACGAGGCCGTTTCAGGTGAAAAAGGCATCGATTGCAGAGAGCTATGTCAGAAGCTGCAACATCGAGAAATCTCTGCCTCGATGTGGCCTCTCTGTATTTATCGCTCCCCAACATACAGAATCCTGTTGCCCACTGACAAGTCTCGGTAACGAGAAAAAAAAGCCATAGAGAGAGAGAGAGAGAGAGAGAGAGAGAGAGAGAGAGAGAGAGAGAGAGAGAGAGAGAGAGAGAGAGAGAGGAGGGGCGCGTGAGGCCACGAAAAATAAATAAATAAATAAACAAGACACAGAGAAAGAGAGAAAGAGAGCAAGAGAGAGAGAGAGAGAAACGAAAGGGAAGGCTAAGAGGTGCGCGTGAACGGCGCGTTGTGCGTTTTGCCCACGCCTACCGGGCAACCCTATTAATTATTATTAATCGTGGCAATTAATCGAGGAATGTCCGCGCTATCGCTAGTGAATGAATTACTGCCTTGTCTATATACCTGTAAGCCCAACGTCCGCGGGAACTTCTCACTTGTTCCCTTATTCTCGACACCAACCCCCCCCCCCCCCCCCCCCCCCCCCCCCCCCCCCCCCCCCCCCCCCCCCCCCCCCCCCCCCCCCCCCCCCCCTCCCCCCCTCTCGAACTCTGCGCGTTTCAAGCGGCAAATAAACTTGTCATCTCTCATTCTCCTGGTGCAATCAAGGAAAAAGAGAGAGAGAGAGAGAGAAGTTGTGAACGATCGTAATTCCCACCTTCGTCTCCTGGTGCATGAATATTTCTCACGAGAACACATACACGAGCCTCAGTTGATATAAAGACTTAATTCAACAGCGAATCCGTACGACGTCAGACGATTATACAGCCTCGTCTTCAGCAATCTGCAACAACTCCTTTTTATTCCGCGTAACCAAGGCTCGTCCCGATCTTTTCTGCGCGCGCATTTACGAACCGCGAATTGACGGAGGAAGAAAAAAAAAAAATAAAGAAACTTCCCGAGGTGACGAGAGAAAAACAAAATGACAACGAAAAAGTGAAAAAAAATAATAATAATAATACGTGACGTATATTCGCACGTCATACGAGAAGATCGAAAGATCAAAGCTCGTTAAACTTTTGTTGCTCGGTATAAAGTTGCTCGCGAGACGTGTGTATGAGTGTGTGTGCATTGAAATTTGCACTTGTTGCCTGGAAGCAAATGTGTGATCTCTGATGAAAAAAAAAAAAATAAAAAACGTTACGCGAAGGCGCTGCTTAATGGGCTTGGAAAAAAAACATTTTTGCAAGCTCATTGCACAATCTCGTTTTTTGTACGTTTTTGCGAGAAATTACGTTGAGGCGGTTTCTATTGGGTGAATGTTTTTTTTTTTTCATGTACTTGCTTTTTTAATAAAATGTTGTTCAGACGAATTTTTTAAACAATAATTAAATTACAAGATTATTTAAGTAAAGAGTTATTGAACTGTTGTGAATTAAACAATAAAATGATAATAAGTTGGTTATAAAATTTATTTATATTCTATTATGTGATTAGAGAAAGGAGAGAGGCTGTGAAGAGGACTTTCATTTAATTCTCTTATTAGTATATGAATAATTGGAACAGTTGGAACGAGTCCTTGCATGGCTACTGAGCGGACATCCAAAAAGTGCTTTCGAAACTTGAATACTTCTGTGAATCTAGGAACTTTATCACATTTGTTTCAATTGCTTAAATGATAAGCTGTAGACGAAAATTTGGGAATGAAATTTTGTAAGATAAATAAAAATAAATATGTATATACACATAATAAATAATAAATAACAAATACATTTATTACGGATTTATTATTGTAATAAATATTATTACTTCAAAAATTATTATTTCAACAATAGTAATAAATATTTGAACGATAATACTCATTACTCAAATAACAAAATAATTTTTGGATATTTAAATAAAATCATTATATAATAATAATAAACTACTCGCCTTATTAGAGATCAGCATTTTCAAATACACGTTTTTTTAAATTGTTTAAATATTAACTTCATGAAGAAAGCCAAACTCCTGCTCGCAATCCGTTGAATTAATTTTTTTCGAGAGTCAATCTAAATCTAAACAAAAAATCTTATATCAGGAATCCAGATATAGAATTTTTTTTTTTGGTTTTTCGTTTTATTATCTCCATGAATGTTTGTTAGTTCACGATTAATTTTCCATAATTCTCTACGTCCATTTCTCAATGTTTCGAAGGACCTCTATCTGATCTCTTGTCATTTAAGCCTAAAAATATCACCGCCGTACAATCGCCCATCGTAACCAGCCACACGACCGCGACCGGATCAGTGGACGTACAAACGCATTGATCTTACAAAACTCGATACGCCATATCACCGCAGCTCACACGCCAAATCTAGAGCAAAAAATGTCCGCGCAAAGTCCTGCCACAGTCACTATGAGAGCCAGATCCGAAGCACGGTAAAGTTGTGCAAATGTCCTTGAGATATGGTTATCGCGTAAACCACACGAATAAATTGTGCGCAGTCGAAAGTTGGGATAGTAAAAAATGGGGAAAAACGGTGTGGATAGATATAAAGGGAAATGATAATGATAATGATGATAATGATGATGATAGATTTTATTATGCCTTAGTAAAAAAAATCTTCGGGCAATTAAAAAAAAAGTGTCAACAAATAAAGGAAAAAATTTAACAAATTAATAACTAAATAATAATATAACAGAAATATAAAAAAAAAACGATATATAAACTAATATAAATCAGTATAAATCTAAAATGCAAAAATGATTCAAAAAAGTTCAGTATAACCGCAAGAATTGACGAAACGATCGACAACCCATAACTTAAAATGAACTAAAAATGACCTTAAAAATAAAATAAAAGTAAGCTAGAGAATAATAAAAATCTGGAGAGTGAAAGAGAGAGAGAAAGATTTATTGATTATTTATTAAGTACTAACATCTTGTATTTATCAAGATTAATTATTTATCAAGTTCTAGTAAACCGTGGGCCAAAATGTGATAACTAACTACGATAAGTTGGTTAAACATTCAGTAAATTAACAAAACTTAAATCCAGAACTTCGAAAATGAATTTGCAATAACTTATGATAACATAAGTAGACACAAGTAGAAAATAACAGACGAAGCTAGTGAGAGAGATTGATTGATCGATTGATAGAGTTTGTTATGCCCTAGCGGACTTTCGGGCAAAAAATACAAAAACAGTAAATAATAAAAATAAGAAAAATAATAATGATAATAATAATAATAATAGTAACAGTAATATAATAAAAAATAAAATAATAATAATAATAGCAATAATAATAATAGTCACAGTGATATAATAACAAATAATAATAATAAAATTATTATTATTTGGGAGAGGGAAAGAGGAGACGAGAAGAGAGAAAAAAAATGGGACGGGGGAAGAAAAAAAAAAGCGATAGTCAAAGGAATATCGACGAGGACAGGATGGAAGGAGAGATCGAGTTCTGGAGAACGAGAGGCGGAGTAAATGTCACCGCGGTTTATCTCTGGGCGACCCTCCCCTCTGATCGTCCCTCTCTCCCTGAGGCTCTTAAAACTGTTAATATATGCGTTCTTGCATGAAACTGACTCGAAGATAGTGAGATACGTGAATGCATAGAAGAGAACAAAAAAAAAAAAAAAAAAAATTGTGAGGACATTCCATTTGACGCAACGTTGACTTTCAGTACACTGGGTTCTTCCAAGAAATCTCTTCAAGATCCTTTTGAACGAATACTCGACCAAAGACCCGAAGATCTCTGCGAAGGAACTTCAACATGAAAATACTTGAATTTTTCTAAAGGTTACTTCGAAGACATTTCGTCTCGTTCAACGTTGAGTTTGGGGACATTGGCTTAAAAAGAGCTTGTCCCCAAAATCGAATGTCTCGAAAATCAAGTTCCACCCAGCGGATATATCCGGACACTAGGGCCCCTCGAAGAGTCAAGCACGGTCTGACCAGTAAACGCAGTTTCTACTTCGGACTCGCCGTAAATCAATCGGGAGGTGCTGCTCGCTGGTCGCGTCCACGCGAGTTGGAAAACCGACACGCGCTGCTCTCAAAGCTTTAGCAAGCGTTTAACCAGCGTTTAATTAAACCATTATTCGTTCTCCCCACTTTTTATCTATCTATCTCTCTCTCGCTCCTGCAATTCACATACGAGGACACGAGCAAGATAAATGTACGTTCATCGATGACTCCAAGAGCGCTGGAAGGGCTCTTAGAGCAGACCACGAACGAGCCCAAACAAAAGAAACAAAAAAAAAACTGCTCCCAAGCTGTTACGCCCTTATGTCATTTACTTGGGATTCAGAAGTCCTATCTGAACGAACGTGTTTTCAGATAATTCCAGTAGATAGGGGTTTCAAGAGAATAAACCGCTGACAACGAGAAGAGGCATCTCTCTGCACCTTCTTGTTCACAGAATTACGTAGGGGACGAACGGGCAAGAAGGACATGTTAATTTAAAAAATGAGAAAAAAATATTTATCAAAATCATACTTGTAATTCACTATTCTGATTACAATTTTTGGTAACTAAATTATGGTTAGAAACTTAAAAAACTAAAAAAAAAACTTCTGAACTTTAATACCCTTTTTTTTTAATTTGGCCCATTATCCGTTTTGGCCACCCATAGCGGGCAAAATAAATACCCTAAATTTAAAATAAAAAAATTAATAAACTAAATTAAAATAAAAAACGTGAGACGAAAACTTAAGACGACAATTTTATTTGCACGTCAAATTACAACAAACTTTAAAATAGTAAAACAAGGATAGCCCTAAACTTTATTGTATTTAGGGCTATCCCTGTTTTAGTATTTTTAAGTTTGTTGTAATTTGACGTGTAAATAAAATTATCGTCTTAAGTTTTCGTCTCACGGTTTTTATTTTAAATTTAGGTTATTCATTTTTTTAATTTATTTTTTATTTCAATTAATTTTTTTCAATTTCAATTTTTTATTTATTTTTTATATCAATTTATCTCCAACCATTGTAAATTTCGAGTCACTTTTATGGATGGCAAAACCATGGCCAGTGATGGAGGAGGTATTTCATTAGGAACTACCCGTCGTTTTCTCGATCTTCTGGCAAAGTAATCCTATCCAACGTTCCAATAGAAAGACCAACCACTGCCTTAATTACTCTCTCACGTCAAACGATTAATTATCCTCGTGGCAATGATAGACCCTAGCTATTTCTCCTGTTCGCATCTCTGTCTCAACAGCCAAGGTTTTTAATTGTCCTGCCTGTAAACCAATGACGCAGTGATTCTAATCGAACTGAAACACGATCCAGGCTCAGTTGTTACTTTCATCGTACTTTCGGGACGCGGACACTCCGTTGGATGCTGGCAAGATTATGCTCTTGACGCACCTTGCTCTACGCGTTTAAACACACGTAGGCGTTCCTACGCTTCTATCGCTTCATCAAACTTGGCCATTATTCAATTGTGCTGATCCAATTATATCGTAAAATTGCTCTGGGTGAGGTCGAATGCACTCATGCACTTCGATGTCTAATGGACCGTGTCATAGGCTCCACTATACTTATACGTGACCTGCATATCAATCCCCGACAAATTGTGTTTTAAACTTAACTTTCCTTCAATGAAAAACCTTTTTTTTTTTCATGATTCGAAAACATTTGGAGGTAAAACGTGATATTGAAATCTCCGGGTGGCCAAGTTATTTATTTTATTTGTTTTAATCGTTTGAACAAACCCAAACAAATAAACCCGAAAAAAACCCAAAATAAACCCAAACAAACCCAAACAAACAGTGTGAGATAAATAAAAGCGTATAATGAGAAGCTGTGACAAAAACTTTCCAATACAAATTTATTCGATGAATAAATAAATGAACAAATCAATAAATATAACTGAACAATATATATGATTATTTCGGATTTATTATTCAGTTATATAATTAAATACGTATATAAATAACTGAATAATAATTTAATTATATAAATTCTCTAATAAATACTTGGACAACAATATTTATTATATTTATTATTTAATTAACTTAACTAACTAATTAATTTAATTAAAAATAAAATAGTTTCACTTTAAATTTTGTTTGTTTTCATGATTAGTAAAAATTGGAACGTTACCTAGTGTCGTTATGGAAAGAATTGTACTCCCATAGTTTCGTAATAGCAATTGACGGTCTTGTACGTAATTAAAACTCGTAAAATAATTTGAGAGTCTCGGTAATAATTGAAACTCTTGAAGAAAAATGTTGAAAGTAATTGGAAGTCTAAGATTCTTTAAATCAATCAACGGAATTTATTTCATTTCGCAATGTCAGTTGAATTCGATTTAGGGATTCGATTAATTCCCAAACGTGCAATTACTTTAACGACTTTCAGGTAATCTCAAGATTTCCATTAATTCGATTCTCGCAATGAACAAAATGCTTGAAATTAAAAAATTAAAAATAAATAAATCATCATGGTAGAGCTCTGGAACAAACCCAAACAAACCCAAAACAAGCCCAAACAAACCTAAACAAACCCAAAATATTGCTGTATTATCAGCTTTATAAAACCTTAAAAAAAATCTTTTTACAACGAATTTTTTTTTCTCATTTCCTTTTTTTTCATATTTTGTTTAATATTAATAAAAAAAGGAGCGGTACGCGGCACACTTATCGGATAGTTTTGCACTCCTATCGTTTCAATTACCAGCACTCCGTATCCTTGTGAATTTCGACTTTTTCATTTTACAGGCTAATGTCAATCGTGCAACAGGTATCGAGGCACGTTTATAATATTTGATCGATTCCCATTGATAAGTAAAACCGATCGAACATCAACCACCTGTTCACACGTGTGAACTCACTGACAAGTTATTCATTCTTGATTGTGTGCTCGTTTTGCTAGTTCAGTTACGAACGAAACGTTTATACGTTGGCAGGTAGCTCGATTGCACGACTATTATTGCAACACGAGCTCCAACTGATACGTGTGTGCTTCAACATACACGTGATTTATTATAAGAGATTTTGAGCTCGGGCTATCTCATTGTCTCGGTGAGGGCTTCGCACGTTTTTCGCCGTGCTCCCGTGAGTTCACTGGGTCAAATACCGACGGCGATCACCCAGCTTTTATACTTGCCGGATAAGTCCCAATCTATAGAAATAATTGCACGCTTACTTTTATATAATAATCATTATAATAATAACAAGGGACATACACGTGGATCGATGGTGGCCACAAAAGGAGGCGTTTACCTGATATCCTGCGTTTTCCCAGACGCCCACGTATCAATTAATATTTATATACATATATATACCGGGTGTTTCATAATTACTGATCTACCCGGGATTGGCAGATTTGCGGAGGTGACCGAAACAATCGTGACAAGACGTTTTTCGATCCGTCCATTAGTTTTCAAATGAGAGCAATTCGAATTTCGTATTGTTGTTTGGGTTTGAATGGTTTCTTTGGATTTGTTTGGGTTTGCTTAGGTTTGAATGGTTTGTTTGGATTTGTTTGGGTTTGCTTAGGTTTGAATGTTTCTTTGAATTTGTTTGGGGTTGAATGGTTTCTTTGGATTTGTTTGGGTTTGTTTACGTTCGAATGGTTTCTTTGGATTTGTTTGGGTTTGTTTACGTTCGAATGGTTTCTTTGGATTTGTTTGGGTTTGTTTACGTTTGAATGGTTTCTTTGGATTTGTTTGGGTTTCGAATGGTTTCTTTGGATTTGTTTACGTTTGAATGGTTTCTTTGGATTTGTTTGGGTTTGTTTACGTTTGAATGGTTTCTTTGGATTTGTTTGGGTTTCGAATGGTTTGTTTGGGTTTGTTTGGGTGAGGTAGATAGGCGTTCATGATCGCCCCAACCCACCAGTCCCGAGTGGGTCAGTAATTATGAAACACCCGGTATATATATTCATTTATATTTATATATATAGACACACAATAATGCAAACGTACTCGATATTGCTTTATTTTCCGTCGTACTGGTCCGGAGCTTGCCGCTACCTATCTTTTATGGTCCGGGGGGTGCTCAGCGTGGGAAAGACTTCACACTCTAGGATTAGAATCCTAGCAACTTTGAGTTCGGATATTTCGCGAAACGAAAAAAAAACAAAAAAACATGTTTCCCGTTGTGGATATTTATTTGTTATTGGCTGAGGTGTTACTGAAAGGACGAACGAAAAGTTTTTGAAAAATTCAAGAATTGTCGATTTGTAAATTTGGACAGTGTCGTATATGTTTAGTCTTGTGAATAAATGATTCAATAATAAATTAACACTTTTTATTTATTTTCTACTTTTAATCATATTTCAAGACAAATTCGACGATATTGGCTCGGTTTGAGGTTTTTACAGTGAGTCTACATTTGTATCGTTAAATAAAAAAGTTGCGTAAAAACCGTAAGATTCAACGAAAATTCATGATTCTTCAATTTAAATTCACGAAAATTCGTATTTAGTTTAAAAAAAAAGTAAAAAAAAAAGTATTTAGTTTAAAAAATCGTAACAACAATTTCGTACAAAAGTTCGTCGTTTCCTAAACAAAAGTTGCAAACAGAACCATAAAATATCCTCCTCAGCTTATAAATACAAAATGACGTATTTCAGGCTACGAATAAGTAATTCTTTAAGGGGTTGCAAAGTAAGCGAGAAAAAATGTTTCGATTTGCGCTGATAAAGTCTAGCTAGTAGCTCATACAATATTATTACTAAACTCTGGAGAATTTCTGAGAGGTTGGCTCGCAAGAAAAGGTACTCTACCTGTATTGTTCATTCTTGGAGATCCACCAAGCAATTTTATTACCTCTTTTACAAACCCCCTCTTTTTATCCAGTCGACGAGGATCGTTGTTATTAAATAAAGCAATTCCCGTCGCTATTCTCGATACTTGGACAACCAGGACAGTTATATAGAGAGGGGAGTATGGACACGCGTTGCCCGGGTCCATACGTAAAGATCGCTTGAGGTCAGAAGGCCTCAAGGGGAACCTGGTAAGGATAGATTTTAGAGCCTGTTCGAGTTAGCCCATCGATGTATATTACACTCTTTATATGAGCGAAGATCCCGACGAGATATCGGCTTTTTGTAACGGGTGGGCATAAACGCAAAACACACATACACCAGAGTCGACATTATTGCGGATAACCTTAAGAGGGAAAGAGTGAGGGTGAATGTAACGACGTAGGTGTTCGCCACGAGTGTGTTTCCACCTCGGGCATTGTTGAGTCGTCGAAGCCCAGGGCGAACGTTTGTCGTTGTGTGCCGGGTCGTGCCTTCAACATAGAGCAACAGCAGCAATCCCAGCAGCCCAACAGGTAGGTGGAGGATACGTGGTGGCGCTCACTGCTCACGGAGAAACGTAAAATACTGCGAGATCCCGCGGTTTTCCGCGCAGGTGAAGCTTGTCTCCCAACTTGCCTACAGGACGATTCAAAATTCGACCATCGATGGCTTTTATCGTTTCGATCAGAATGCGACCACTCTCGTGCCAGTAGCGATACAACTTTTTTTTAAATCGTTTATAAAGTTTCAATTCTTTTTTTTTTAGAGATTTCTTCGGTTTTTTGTTTGGGTGTAGAAACTTGTGAGAGAAACTTTTCGGGAAATTAAATTATTAATTTTGTAGGCAGAGTTTTTTTTTTGGGTTATTATTCTGGTTTTTGAGATTGAAACTGTTGAAGTTTTCGTAATTAATCGAATTTTGAGTGACAGTTTGGGGAGTGATTAAAGGTTTTAATGTTATTTAAAATGTAGATGGTTATTAGAGGTTTGTAATGGAATTGAAAGTTTTGAAAATAATCAGTTTTGGGAGTCACAGAAAGTCTTGAAAGTAATTGACAGTCCAATTTTTTTTAAAACAAATTTCGTTGCATTTTGCAATTTTAGTCGACGAAATTCTATTCGGTTACTTTTGTTCGACATACATTTGCTTCTACGACTTTCAAGGAATCTCAACACTTCAATCGAATAAATTTGTATAATGTATCAAATGTTTAAAATTCATTAAACGTTTGATAATAAATCGAATATCGTTAAATTAAAATTCTTCTAACGAGAAATCATCAATTTCATTTCTTAAATTTATTCAAAATTCTCATAAAATTACATTAAATGGAATTCTTAAAAATAATTGACAAGGATTAATTGAAATTTTTATCATTTTCTCGTTAGGATATCCGCATCTTAACAAAACTCTACAATCCAAACGAACCTTAGCAAAACTTCCAGCAACGTAAGAAATAGACATTAATTAAAAAAATATTATACAATTAATTATTAAACAGTACTTTTTCCACCTTCAGATTCACAGATATGTGGAATTAGTTTTCTATGAAAAGAGTCCAAGAACGGTTTTCTACTTTTGGCCACACGATGAAGCCATTCATCAAGCTTTGCATCAGCCTGTACAACATGCATCCAGATAGAGTCGCGGTTCCGTTTTGTTTACCGCCAATTTATACCGTGTGAAAATGGAGACCGTGCTCCCGGCCAAGAGTGGTCACACACAACAGTGGCCTGATCCCCGATTCAGCTCACGTTCTCTCTCCCTCTCACTCTCACCCCGCCCCCACTTCCTACTCCATCATTCTCGACCAATATATATATATGTATATACATATATGCTTTCCCATATGCTCTACAAAAAAGACTAATATTTTTCGTACGATATCACCTCGAACTGTACAGCTAACAATAATTAATAATCATCCATAACCAGACATAATTTCCAACAAAAAACGTTTCGTTTATCGGAAGTTTGCGGAATAATATTTCGATCCCAGTTGACCGATGCAGTTTTTTTCTTTGTAGTTAAAAAATAAGAAAATATCAACGAGGATCCTAAGAGCCTTTTTTAAGCGACTAGACTGCTGTAAAAATTTCCAAAAACCGTTCATCGCTCGAGTAAACTCAAATTTTAGAGGAAGCTTTAACATACGATGCAGAAATCGCTGATCGAAGTTGAATTTCGGATTACAACGAGATTATTACTAAACTCGATTTAATATCCTTTTTTTTATTCAAATTTATTTGACATTTGGTACATTTATTGAATATTATAAAACTCGTGCATTAACCGAATATTAACAATTTTTTTTTCATCGGGCATTAACATTAACGGTTTCATTGTCAGATTAAAAAAATTTTATCAACGTTTATTGAGACACGATAAAAAACACTTGGTCAAGATTTCAACCAATATTGTTCTTTCAGATCAGATGAATTTTTTCGGTTTTTAATTTTCACATTTCGAAATTTTAATGAAATTTTATTAACACGATTGTGATGCGTTGTCACACTGTGTGTCGTCACAGTAGCCGAACCCCTTAAAGCCTAGGCCTAATACCTAGGCCAGCGTATAGCCAAGTACACCGGTACGATCGCACGCTCTGCCACGCCAGATAGATAGTTTCGTTACGTTGGAATTTACAACGTTGGCGAGAGAACAGGGAACCCTGGATTATGGTATGGTATTCAATATATATATATATATATATATATATATATTGGAGGGAAGAGGGTTCCGTTCTCTCGGGTGTGCTGCCTGCTTTACTGCGGTCGCTAGTAATGGCCCGTGTGACAGGCTAGTCGATAGGGACACACCGCTTGGGATTTTTCATTCAAGGGAACGATGCCCAGCAACACGGTGGATACTCGGGGAATGCACGTGGTTCCGTGCTCTTCGTTGCTCAGGGTTGCGGGTATACAAAAAGAACGAAAAATAATCATGAAAAAGGGAAGAAAAACGAAATTGAAGAAAAAGACAGAAAAAAAAGAAGAAAAAAAATAACGTGAGGAACGTTGGTGGAATTTTCGCAAAGCGGCGTGGAGTGCTCTCGTAGAGTACTTCCGAGAGGCGGGGATGAAGTGTAAAAAAGTTCCAGAGAGAGAGAGAGAAAGAGAGAAACGACGGAATGGTGCGAAATAAATCCAGACAGAAAAAGAAAGAGACAGAAGAGAGTAATCTGTACCGTGAGGAAAATAAGTAGAAAATGAAAATTTCTTCCTAGAGAAATTCTTCAGAACTCGGTACAGCAAATAGCTGCGTAACCCTTCCGCAAAATATCGCATAGCCTATCATATATTATTTCTCTTGCAGCGACGCTTCTACCTGTGCGCCATTAGTCCTAATTATGGAAACGCGATTTTGCTCACCGAACTCTCCGGAACCGAGGAGAAAATGAATCACGGAATGTATCGGAGTTGGAAAATAAATATTCAAAAAAAAAAAAAAAAAAGAGAGGGGGGAGGGGAGAGCGAGGAAAAAAAAAAGAAAAAA
>JAPYZJ010005329.1:0-21478 GCA_030522765.1 Ophioninae sp. B BG-2022a
TGCACAAACCCAAACACATATATACATACGTGGATGCATAAAAGTGCATATGAGAGCGGGATGCAACACGCGCATTTGTAATTTACGTGCGAGGTCTCCCGATGACTATTATACATCTGGGCGCAGCATTAACTCCGGGAGTATGAGTCTCGGGTACAGACCTTCGGTAACAATACCGAGCGTTAAACGTAGCTGTTTCAGCTGCAGTTACTCGGATGGAGAGTTTGCCCAGGAGGAATACTGAGAGAGAGAGAGAGAGAGAGAGAATAATGAAAAAATGACGATAAGAATAATAATAAAAAATGATAAAACTGATAATGATAAGAGTAATGAAAAAGTAGGAGTAAACGTATATATATATGTAATATATAATATATAAATTATAATAAAAATTATAAATTTTATTATATAATATTTTTATAATATAATAAAATTATAATAGATAATATATAAATATATATATGCAATATATGATAAATAAATTATAATAAAAATTATAATTTTTATTATATAATATTTTTATAATATAATAAAATTATAATAGACAATATATAAATATATATATGCAATATATGATAAATAAATTATAATAAAAATTATAATTTTTATTATATAATAATTGTATAATATAATAAAATTATAATAAATAATATATAAATATATAAATTATATATATGAATATATAATAAAATAAAAATAACAAACGAGAATAAAAAAAAAGAAAGTACATTGACATTTTTGAAATTATTTGAATCGAACTAAACCGTAGAAAATTCTGAAAATACTCTGAAGATTCACATTGATAAAAATCAAACTATTTTAAAAAATGTGTTACGAAATAATGAATGCATAAACAAACCCAAACAAACACAATTATACATTTCTAAAATCCCATAAAAAACTTTAAAGTACTTTTCTAAAATAAAATCTTTTATTTTCACTATCAATATTTTACCTATCATTGACCTCGCCATTTTATCCCGGATTCCCTTCGTATTTCTTTGTGTCTTTTCTCTCTTTTCTCTCGGGAATCTTCCAAGGCGAACGATCGTTTGCATAAATTTTGTAATGTAGCGGAGAAAAAAAAAGGAAGAGCGGTACGCACATGCGGGTATTTATATCAACACATTTATATATATATATATATAAATAAATAAGTAAATAAATAAGAAATAAATAAAAAATTTAAAAAAATAATAAAAAATAAATAAAAAAATAATAAAAAATAAATCGAAAAATAATGAAAGATAAATAAAAAAATAATAAAAAATAAATTAAAAAAAAATGAAAAATAAATAAAAAAAATAATTTTAAAAATAAAAAATATATATATATATATATACGTGTGTAAAATATATGTTTCGTACTTGTGCAATTTATCGTGGCTGTTGTTTGGGTTCTGTTCGTGTATTCGGTACTCGGTGTGTATTGAGTTTACAAAAGAGTGAGACGAAGTCGAGTACCGAGACGTTCGGAGTACGTACACGTCTGCGTACAGTTAGTTACCCTTATCCGAAAGGAGCTCGGGCGCGAGATGAGCCTACGTATATGGCTCGACGCAATTCCTGGCGCCAGTGTAACTGCGGATCGTGATTCATGCGATATACACTTTGCTGTTGCGTTCCCCATCTCGTACCCCATGTATACTCCCTGTTCTCATCTTTCTCTCTTCCTCTCACTTTCCAATCTCTTCTCGTCCTTCTCAACGTTTTTTCGTTTTTTTTTTGTTTTTTTTTTATTTTTATTTTTCTTTTATTTATTTTTTCTGTTTTTTTTTGTTTTTTTTTTTCTTTCAACTCGCCTGTCGCTGTGTATCCTCGTTCCAGTGTTGGAGCATATGGCCACTTTGGATCGACGTGTACTTGTTAGAGATTGTGTACCAGTTGCCTCGTTAGGAGCGCTTTAATTACTTCGATACTGATTCCTTTTTTTTCTCGTAACTTGTAGCTTCGAATATCCTCCTTCTTTACGTACGGATGTGTTTGCTCGAAGTTTGCAGCTTTTTTTTTCTTTTTCTTTTTATTTTTTTTCTTTTTTTCTGATCCCTTTTGCTGGCGAAATTATTCCACTCGCTTGACGAACACGATACGAGGAACCTTCGGGTTTTCACGGTTTTTGATTTTGTACAGGTCTGATGCGATGATGTAGTTTTTTTTTTGTTTTTTTGGAGGGGGGGGGGATTTTTGGTTTGTGGTAGAGACGGGCTGAGAGGTTTTGGGGGTTTTGGAGATTTTTGGGGGATAGCTGATTTTTTTTTGTTTGGTTCTGAAATGTTTGGTTTTTGGAATATTCGATTTTTATGATATTTGATTTTTTAGATATTTAGTTAATGCGATATTTCATTCGTGCTGTATTTGATTTTTTGGGGATTTTTGGGGAATATTTGATTTTTTTTTGTTTGGTTCTGAAACGTTTGATTTTTTGAATATTTGATTTTTGTAATCATTAGTTTCTGCAATATTTGGTTAATGCTATATTTCATTCGTGCTGTATTTGATTTTTTGGGGATTTTTGGGGAATATTTGATTTTTTTTGTTTGGTTCTGAAACGTTTGATTTTTTGAATATTTGATTTTTGGAATCATTAGTTTCTGCAATATTTGGTTAAAGCGATATTTCATTCGTGCTATATTTGATTTCTGCTGTTTAATTTAAAAAATATTTAAAAAATAGAAAGTAAGAAAACAAAAAAAACCTTTTGAATAATAAAAAAGTGTGAAAAATCGATGCACAAAAATATTTTGAAAATAAGACCATTGTCTTATAGAAAAAATATTTCAAAAAACTATAAAAAATCACAAAATAATAAATAAATGAATAAACGAGATAAACAACTAGACAAAATGATAAAAAAAAATATTAAAACCATGACAAAAAATAATCAAAAAATCTGAAAATAAACAACAGATGAGAAAAAGTCAAAAAATGCAAAAACGATAAAAAATAAATATTACGAACGGTTCATACAGTTCATACAGTCAGGATTATTGCGTTAATAAAGCCTGAATCGTTCATCAAGCACGTCGCTGAAAACGGATACTTCGAGAGGGTGGCAGTTGCTGGTATACTTATAAAATTTGAGGGCACGCGCATAAGGCTGCCATGTGGTCCGTTTATTGGACATTATGCCGACATTTGGCAATGTTCATAGTCACTCCTGGATCTTTTCTCTCCGTGGATAAAAATGCTCGTTACGTACATATGGGGATGTACAAAGAGTGGGTAATTTAATTCGAGCTCGCGAGTGGATACGTTTTTTCATTTTTTTTTTTTAAGTTCTTCCAAAGTTCGAAATTTTTGTTTGGATTTTGTTTGGTTTCGTTTGGGTTTGTTTGGGTTTGCGCAGCTGGAATTTCCTAAAAAACGATATTAATTTTTCGCACTCTTTTGCAAAAACAGGAAAAAAAAAAGGAAAAATGAAATTTGAGCCCGCACTGGTGCACGTGCGGTCTCGATTTATCGAGGTCTCCATTAACATGTCTATCAGGGTAGGATCTACGCGAAAGGGGCGTCGGTTACCAACCCTCGACACGTCAGGTGCAATTCTCACTGGGCCAGCTTTCTCGTTCTATTTTTATCCGTTCCATTCTATATTTTATCATGTCCGAAAGCAGATTTCGAAAACACTTTTGTTTGGGTTTGTTTGGGTTTTGGGTCTAGAAACGAACAGAAATGGTCTTGAAAATACAAAAGAATAAAACAATTGGTATTTTGATTAAAGCAGTCCTCTAATGTCTCGGCTCGAAAAAATTGATTTTGATTTTTATAAATCAAATTTACGAGTGTAGAAAATGTGTGCCAAAGGATTTTTTGATCCGCGAAACTTTCAAACTTTTTCTCGAAACAGTATTTTTTGAAACGGTGACCACGATTTTTCAAAAACTACTTCACTGATCTTGTTGAAATTTATACAGCTTCTTTAATATATTATAAGCTAGTAATTGACCTAGGATTGTTATGATTGCTTCCATAGCTTTTTTTCTACGATCGAAAAACTTGAGAAAAAACGAGTAAAAAGTAGAATGTAATTTTCAAAAGTGTATAAATAAGTCAATTTTTGTAATTTCGAATTCACTCTAGTTCAATAGCTAGTCTTGAATATAAAGATTGAAATGCCGTTTGGTTTTTGAATTTCAGATAAGCAGAACAGCCGCAATCTTGGTCACTGTCACTAAACATTTTATTCCATTTCATATTTTGACTTTAAAAAATTTGTAAAGCTTATTTAAATCTTAATAAAGATTATGCAAAAACACTGAGATTATTTCGATGGTTTGCCCATAAAAAATTATTTGAAAAAGCTTTAAAAAAACAGCCGAGATATTTGATGAGTAAATAAATATTTCGATGAATGAATAAACATTTTTCAAGAGTTATAAAAAGTCACTTTATTTTTTGAACCAACTTTATATGTCTGTAAATATTCAGGTGAGGATTTAAGGGCGTGCTGGTTCGAATTTTTGTGCGTGTGTATAGGCAGCACGCGTCGGAACCGGAAGTTCTGGTTGAGCACGCGAGGATTTCGTTAGCTTCATGACGCAACACACTGGGACCTGGTATTATTTGCGATACCTGTCCTCGAGAAAAGAAAATGAGCTTGCAATCTTGCGGCCACATTTCCACGTGCCCGAGCTCAATTTCTTTGTACACGCAACTCTCCAGAATGCACTTTCGAGTGACGTACGCACACTTTGACGAAATCGACGAACGAGTGCGTCAAAAGCGAGTCGAAGAACACCACAAAAAAAATAAAATAAAATAAAATAAAATAAAAATAAAAATAAAAATAAAAATAAAAATAAAAATAAAAATAAAAAATGTATGTCAGAAAGATGAGAGGGGGCAAAGTGCTCGAAACACACATTTGCATGAAACGTGCCACTTTAAGGATAATCGCTCTCGAAATTTATTCAACTCTTCGAAAACGAAAGTTTTCCATATTGGCTATCTCGAAGGGACTTGGACGAGTAGATCTGACATTTGAGATTTTTTTAACGAAAAATGTAAGTGTAATTTTTAAGGGGTAATAACTGTTCATTTTACGCCATTTCGTGGTAAACTTTCATAGCTAAAGTCAATACTCGGATCGGTGACCGCTTTGTAACTCACTAATTTTGCTGATCGATTAATCTGGAAAATTGAGAAAATTCAGCAATAGAAGAACAAAGGGATTGTTGATGAAAAAATAAAAAAACAATAATTAATGAATTAATAGATATCGATATGTTTATTAGTTTGCTGTTTTTTGTGACTTAATTAATATTCATATGTACAAATGTATTTTGATTGAATAATCTATTCCACACATTACAAAATTAAATAATTAAATTAATTCGAAATTTGATTTAATGTATTTTTATTAAATAATCGATATCACAAACTACAAAATAAACTAATTCAATTAATTCGAATTTTGATTAAATGTATTTTAATTAAATAATCCATTTCACAAACTACAAAATTAACTAATTCAATTAATTCGAATTTTGATTAAATGTATTTTAATTAAATAATCCATTTCACAAACTACAAAATTAACTAATTCAATCAATACGAATTTTGATTTAATGGATTTCAATTAAATAATCAATATCAAAAACTACAAAATTAACTAATTCAATTAATTCGAATTTTGATTAAATAATCCATTTCACAAACTACAAAATACAAAGCACCCCAAACATAGGTGTAAAATTTATTATTAAAATATTTACATTTCGCAAAAGAATTCCCCTTAATTTTCCTGTTGCCTAATATTTTCTTTGGCTCAATAAGACTTCCATAATTTATCATTGCACGTTCGAACGATCATTTGCGAATTTTGAAAAAAAACCGATCTCAATGAAACCCCATTGCGAAGGTAAAAAACGAGTGAAACGCGAACCGAAATTCGTGAGTTGAGTCGATTGAACGATAAGCTGAAAATTCGAAGTGTATACATCGCGGGTACGTTTAATCGGGAAAGGATCATCGATCGTTTGGAAGCGATACGAGACTCGCCGGTGGCGCGATAAACACCTGTAAGCTTTTTTTAATAATCGTTCATTTCACTTTATCATCAGTTTTCGTGGTTCATTATTAGCGTGAGCGCGGATAAACGACTTTATATTATACCTACTCTATATACATACACACATACAAAAATGGTAAACCGCGAAATTGCCGGAATCGAAAACGTTACGCCGTTTTATTACAGGTGCTCGTTTCTCTTTTTTTTTTGCTTTTTCCTTTTTTTTTCAAATTTCAGCCGCCTTGATATTTTTTTTTTCTTTCTTTTTTTTTTCTTTTTTTTTTTCGACGCCTTTGGCATTTACGAAACGACACAAAATACTCGCTGGAGGGCGAGTCTTCATTGTATAATCGTGCACTTCGAGCGAGAGGCATTTAAAAAAAAAAAAAATTGGGATTTTACACTTTTTTGAAACATCAATTTTTTTTTTGTAAAGCGTGAAGTCAAAGTTCACACGTCGAGCTTGATCGTTTTATCAATATATATATATATACTTTTTGTTTTTTTTTTTCATTTTTTACAAACTTTTGGGGTGGACGTTTTTTTTTCGGAAATTTGAGGGATGATAATTATGAAGTGGCGGGGGGAGGTGATAAGGGGTGAAAGTTAACTGCAATACTTATTATGATCGATGAAAAATTGGCAATTTTCAGTACCGAATGGGAGAAGGTACAAAATAATCCAAAATTGTTAAGGGTTTCGAAGTAAAAAAATGCATGTTTTTGTATTGAGAAAGATGCATTTTTTGACTTCGAACTCTTTAATATTTTTGGATGATTACTTTTATTAAGTTATTACTTTTTAAGTAATTTATTAAGTTAAAATTAATTATTAAGTTCGAATTAAGATTTAAAACGTTAATTTATTATTTAACGTAATAAAAACTATTAAAACGTAATTTATTAAGTTAAGTACTTTACTTAACTCGATAAATTTACTTAAACTATAAATTACTTTATAAGTTAATTTATTAAATTATTATTAAGTTATTTCTTTAAAGGTGAGTTTAAGCCCTCAAAACCTTTTTTTCTCTGATAGAAAAAATACATGTCTCTTGAATTACCACGTAGACTAACATATCGAAAAATGAAGGAAATCAGATAAGAAGACCGGAAACGGTTTTTGTCGGTCTGAAATGCCTCATATATGAGGGAATCGAAAACGCGCTGGCCCATTGACGTTAACGTCGTTCTCCCGGTCCTGGGACGTTTCCATTATTGGATTCCTCGGGCCATAAATGGTGTCATTATATACGAGGCGTACTCGTAATTCTTTCAAAAGCTGCAATTTTTTTCGGTTTTCATTCTTTTTTTTTTCCTCGATGTATATGAGTTACGGCTATAATTATGGCATCGATGATATTCATTGCGATAAATATCGTCGGTAATTCTGTGTAATAAAGTTCATCTCGCTTTAATCGCGTCTCGCTAACTCCGGCTCACGCGAATTTACTGTCTGCACACAAAAAACCGGTTTTTTTTTCATTTGTCAATTTTTTGGAACGTTGCCAAAGCCGTTTCAACATTTCTGAAAGTTTCCATGGCAAGTACTGATATTCCTGTAAAATCCTGGCGGTAACGCGATTGCAAAACATCGCGAAATCTTGGAAATTTTGGCAGTTTCCCTGTGCCCTCCTGTAAGCCCGATAAAGTCATTTTTTAAATGAGTTTTTTTTGTTACCATTAAATATAAATACTCTTAATTGAATCTTCATTATTTTTTCCTACGAAAGTTTATATTTAGGATGGGACAACAATTATTTGTTTTTTTTTTGTATATAAAAATGGTTTTGATCCTAAACCGAATCGATAGACTACACTTTTTCTCTAACACACTATTCACTATCTTCTTCGTATTATCTTTATTCCACTCATTTATTTTCGTTTTTTTAATACGTTTTTTAACGATTTGTTAGAATATTACTAAATAGGTATTACAAAATTACCAAAGTCCTTGAAAATTTGAGGAATGATAATTTTCGATAGGACAGTAATTTATGAATTATTTTTAATTTTTTCACGAAATAATTTAGTAGTTAAAAAATTTGGATTTGTTTTGATTTGTTTATAAACAAGGGTTTAAATTCAAACTAACGAACCCAAAAAAAAACCCAAACAAATTTCGTGCTTTTGCTAGCATGACCTTTAAGAAATTTGTAGTTTTGGAATTTTGAACTTTCTCAAGGTCAATCGAAGTTCCCATCTCCTACCCAAACAAACCCAAACAAACCCAAAAAAATTTCGTTTTTTTGCTAGGATGACCTTCAGGAAATTTGTAGTTTTGGAATTTTGACTTTTCCCAAGGTCAATCGAAGTTCATATTTCCTACCCAAACAAACCCAAAAAAATTTCGTCTTTTGCTAGGATGACCTTCAGGAAATTTGTAGTTTCGGAATTTTGACCTTTTTCAAGGTCAATCGAAATTAATATTTCCAACCGTGGGTAGAATTGAGAGATCATTATCGAGTCGAGATAACGTGACGTGACGAAGCATACGTTTTTACGCCTTTTGCGTTCTCAGCCGAGATTCTTAAGGAGTTTAAGTGGTCTCGGAGAGAAGTTAACACCGCTGCCTATAATTCTCGGGTTGGTGCCGAACAATCTCTTTTCTCACCCCGGTAGCTCAGAGGGGGCGATCGTGACGCTGGATAAGCTTCTGGAACGAAGACACATGAGTATCCTGTGTTAAAAAGGGGGTTGGTACGTTTCGTTGTTCGAGCCAATACACGCCTCGAGAAAACGAGAAGAGAAAGCTATAAAAAACAATAAAACAAATAAACAAAAACAAACAAAAAAAAATGAAAAAAAAAATGAAAAAAAAAAATAAAAGCACAAAACTTTCCAAGCCCCCTTAAATCGGGATTGTGAATCGCCGCGATCGAAACATACAGATAAATAAATGGGGCATTATCGGCCGAGGAAGATCGCCGCGTAAATCTTTCTTGGGCGAAATTTTATCTCGCCCCAAGGAGAATAAATCATTGTAACTCGACGGCATAAACGAGCGAAAAAATCGCGGTTACAGCGTGTGGCTCGTTTCGTGTGGCGGCTACTCGCTTCCGGAATCAATTACCGGACGCCCGAACGATCCATTAAAATTGAAGGATCTTGGGTGGTAATTGCTCGAAGAATTTGCAGAACTACTTGTCACTGATTGGAACTTGGAAGTCAAGCTTTTTTTTTTTTTAGTTTTTAAATTTATCAAAAACTAAAAATTTTTCAAAATCAAACATTTTTTCTCAAATCAAAATTTTGAAAATTCAAATTTCTTTCAAAATTTATCGAAGATTATTACTATTTTTCGAATATGCAAATGTGCAAATTGGCTGATAATGTCGACGTGTGTTGGGGACATGTGCAGAAACAAAAAAGATCGAATATCGATTATACGTGCCTGGGAAATTTTGAAAGTCAACTTTTTTTTAAATAAAACGTTGTCGTTTTGTAATCAAAGTTGCCAAGGAAAATCATTTTTATATTGGATTGTCTCTGCTAGAAAAATACTACTGTATTTATCTATAATAGTTTATGCAGAGTTCGTATTTAATCAAATTACAAATGACTAATTATTACGTAATTCAATAATTACGTAATTTAATAATTCCATAATTTAATAATTCCATAATTTAATAATTACATAATTTAATAATTACATTATTTAATAATTACATTATTTAATAATTCCATAATTTAATAATTCCATAATTTAATAATTCCATAATTTAATAATTCCATAATTTAATAATTCCATAATTTAATAATTCCATAATTATAATTCCATAATTTAATAATTCCATAATTTAATAATTACATAATTTAATAATTCCATAATTCAATAATTACGTAATTTAATCAAAATTACACTGTTTATACTACTGAAAACCGATATTTCTTTCCAACTAACCCAACATGAAAAATCCTCACCATATGGACGCGTGAAGAAAAATGTAAAAATTTCATAGAACAGTTGACAGTTTGAGTCTGAATTGCGTTTGAATTTTACAGCCGTGTTTTTATGGGTAAAGCATATCGGCCGGATGTGGGTCATGTGTCAGGCTCGATCGGCCCGTATGCTCGCACATAATAGCCTTGGGGTAGTTTCTTAAAAGTTACTTTGCGTTTTCCGAGGGACGTATATATATATATATGTGTGTGTGTTTTTTTATGTCTATGTATTTATGTGTATATATATATATATATATACTGCCTTGCTCAAAAGTATTTTTCACCCTATAAGTTTACTTCCCGAAAAATTCCGTTTTTTTATTTCTCAAAAAAAAAAATTATTTCTCCAAAATTTAAATCGAATCTAACGATGTCCTTTTCAATTATCTTGTCACAAAACGGCGGTTACTATTTTTCAAAACCAAGCAAGGGAGTTATCAAACTACGAAAATCATGAAAAATTTGCATTTTCAAAATTATATACAGGTACAAAAAATACCGAAAAAAAATAAAAATAAAAAATCAAATTGAAGCAGACTTTGTCCACTTAAAAAAACCGTTTGGTAAATTAGTGTACAATTTTTTCTCGCCGAGATTTTCAATTTTTCGAAAATTCAAAATGCGATTTTTACCGTCTGGGAAAGAAAAGAGCGTATTTAAAAATACTCAACAGGTTTGAAAAATATTGGAAAAATAAAAATAAAAGAATAAATTTAAGCTGTTTTTGTTCTTTTCAATGGAGAGTTTCGTAAATTCGTGAAGAATTTTTTTTTGCTGAGATTTTTGATTTTTCGTTCGATCAGAAAATTTATAATGTGTCTAATACTTTTGAGCAGCACTGTATATATATATTCCTGTCGGATATGGCGTTTGACGTGGTTGCACAGTTCGAAGAGATCGTCAGTATACATGTCCCCTGGTCTTTGTTGGATCGACGATCGTGAATATTGCGCCACTGCAGGTGAATCCGTCCACCTGGCATACACTCGACTGCCAACTGCCTAATTAATAACAATTCCGGTATCGAGACCACTGACTACTCGAGCACCGAACAATTCATGATCCCTTCCACCTTAAACGGAAATAGACTACTTTCCGTCTAGACACCGTTCAGACTTTGCTCGTTTAAAGATTTATGGGAATTAACGTGTGTACAGTTGAGGGTTAATTAAAAGATTTGCAAATCGAGCGATTTGTGGACTGCTGTTGACAGATGAGATATAGGATAACCCAAACAAACCCAAATCAAGCAAAACCGAGTAGTGAATCGACAAAATCTGCTTTATTTTCAAAATAGAAAAAGGAATATTCATAATATTGAAAATAATTATTGTTAACAATAAAAATCATTATAATTAAGAATACGAAAAAATCGAGAATTTTGAAATATCGATTTTTGAGTATGAAATTAATATTTGACGAGATTTGGGATTTAGATTTTAAAGTAGAAAATTTTCTTATGCTAGGGAAATTTCGTAAAAGAACCCAAATAAACCCAAATCAAGCAAAACCGAGTAGTGAATGGACAAAATTTGCTTTATTTTACAAATTTACAATGGAATATTGATAATATTGGAAATAATTGTTGCTAACAATAAAAATCATTATAATTAAGAATACGAAAAAATCGAGAATTTTGAAATATCGATTTTTGAGTATGATATTAAAATTCGACGAGATTTGGAATTTAGATTTTAAAGTAGAAAATTTTCTTATGCTAGGGAAATTTCGTAAAAGAACCCAAACAAACCCAAATCAAGCAAAACCGAGTAGTGAATAGAAAAAATCTGCTTTATTTTCAAAATGTACAAAGGAATATTGATAATACTGAAAATAATTATTGTTAACAACAAAAATCATTATAATTAAGAAAACAAAAAAATCGATAACATTTAAATATCGATTTCTCACTACGATATTAAAATTCAACGAGATTTGGGAAATATATTTCACAGTACAAAATATTCCAAACTTATGCTAAGGAAATTTCATGAAGGAACCCAAAAAAACCCAAACAAAATTTCCTTAGCACAAGTTACAAAAATTTTGTATATTGAAATCCACTTGCGATTAAATGTAGGTATTTATCTTTATTGAATCTCGTTTCGTGATTGCAATTAAATAATTGGCAGTTTTCTGCCTCGTATTGGGTCTTCTCGTCGAAGTTTCCTTATCATGAATTTGACAGATAACAATATTTAAAACAATAAAATGAAATTTTAACAAAAAAATATAGTTTAATTTAAACAATTAGAGAGTACGGGAGATAAGAGATAAAAATCAAGTGAAAAACGAAGAATTTCACTATTAAGAGGATAAGAGAGAGAGAGAGAGAGATAGAGAGAAGATAATTGCGGAGGTGGAGGGGGGAAAATCAGCGCATTCACCATTCGGGAGCATTTCTGCCGGCGGGCAAGGATGAACTTGTAACGTTCAAGGGAGCGTGGGACCGAGACTCGCGAGACAGAGGATATGCTGCGCATACACATAGGCGCATATGGGGACTATTACGAACTACAGTTAGCGCAGGACGATCGAGAATCTTCCGCGGGATGAAAGACGACATACGACGATGTGTGTACGGGCAGCGGGCACGAGACACGAACCAGTTACTTTCCTCGTGCCCACGATGCTGTGAAACACGTAGAGAGAGAGAGAGAGAGAGATTGATTGATTGATTGATTGATTGATTGATATCGTTTATTACGCCCTAGCAGACTTTCAGGCAAACAAATGAAATATAATAAATACATATATAAAATAATAAAAGAAAAGTAATGTCAATAAAAAAAAAAATGAAATGATACAATAACGAGAATACATAGCAAAATAGATGGAATAAATCTAACTTAAAATTGGATATAGCAAAAACAAAAAATCTGTAATATTTACCATAATTTCGAAATTAATAAACTAAATAAATCGTTTAAATTAATAATAGTAATAATAATAAAATAAATCGTTAAAATTAATCAACTAAATAAATAAACTAAAAAATAATACGAATAAAATAATGCTAACGTAAAAATAATAATAGAAAAAAATAATAATAAGAGTCATAGTAACTAGGACTTAATAGCAAATAATAATAAGAAATTAGTAAAAAATCATAATGAGAAAATAATAGAAACAACAATATGATGATAATAATGATAATAATAAAAAATCGAAATGAAATAAATCAAAGAAATCTGGAAGAAGTAAACCCAAACCAAACCCAAATCACCCCGAAAATAATAATAATAATAATAATAATAATAATAAAGTAAAGAAAGAGAGAGAGAGGAAGAGGGGGAGAGGGTAGAGAGAGAGGCTAGCGAATCATTGCTGCCACTTGACTCTGCCCACCGTAATTGATCGTCCCGTGGACGGCCGAGATTTTTCTCCGCCTTGAAGACACTGCGCGCCTCACCCAACAAGAGCTACGATCCTTTCGACCCGTTCATCCCCCTGTACGTTTTCTCTTTTTTTCATTCTTCGCGGACACACCTCCCGTCTTCACGGACCTGCATAATCTCGGAAAGAAAAAAAAAACGATTTTTTATTATTTTTTTATTTATTATTTTTTATATAAAAAAAAATATTATTTTTAAAAATATGTAGAATTGTCCAAAAAAAGACGTAACTAGCTAGTTGTAACCAGTAGAATAGTAATCAGTGTGAAAAAAAGACTTTTGTCGATATTTCAAACCGACGACGGTGTAGTTTTTTTTTTTCGAAATGCCTGATAAGAGGATTCGTATCGAAGTAACGACCGACGAGTATTTCCACTTGTCTGGTACGCAATGTCCGGCAATCATTTTCTCCACCGATTCCGCCAAAGGCTCGTGGTATATGGTTTATTCTTCCCCTTTTCTTTTCTTATTATCCCTCTTCATCCTTTTCTCTCTCCTCTTTCTTCCTCCCTTCATAATCTTCCCACCGGTTAGTTTCAGCGGCGTTTCGAGTTCGCGTGATGCTGGCGTGTGCCCGCGGGGGCGTTCGAGAACGACCACGCCACCAAACTCATCCTCGAAAGGAACGAGGAGAGAAGGAATTAAAAAAAAAATAGAAATTTAAAAAAAAATGAAAAAAAAAAAAAAAAATAACGTCTTGCGAGGATCGCGTGTGCTGGCCTCGTGAGTTGTGCTTTTGTGCAGGTGGAGATGAGAGTCGTTTCATCTCGTCGTAATACACTCCGGAGTTCTTCGCTGAATCCTTAATGTTCCCTGTGGTCTTTGCTGATTCGAGAGAAATCTATGAATATGCATACATTCGTACGTACTGGTTCATTTATTCATTTATTTATTGGAAAAAAAAACGTTGAATTAAAACGTCGAAAAGTTTGAATTTTTATTTAAAAATATCAAATGGAAGACCGTTTGCATACTGAGAAGTTTAAGATTGCCCGTGGCTAAATACGTCGACAAGTAAGATGTAGCTGGTACCGTAGTACCTAGATTCACTTTTACGGAGTGTCGGGGAAAATCGTGCACGGCTGTATTGCTTCGTGGTTAGAGTTAGCGGGTAGATTCAAACTGGAGCTGGTAGAGAAAACTTTCTAGAAAGACGCTTTCCACAAAAAGTAACGTTTGTCGTTCAAGGTCACGGTTGATGGTCAAAAGGGAAAAAACACGTTAAGAATACGACCCACATAGGCAAAGAATAGACCCGATTGGGAGAACGTGTTTTTTGGGGGAAGCAACTTTTTTTTGGGTACGTTCTCTCATATATCCTGGTCTACCAACACTGAAAGACTGATACAGCGGAGCGTGAAACACCCGGTAAAGATGGACGTGTGGGTCTATATTTTGCTATGGCAATTAGTGAAAACTATGCCTCGGAGATGTCGGACGATTATTAATGATGGAGGCGACTGGTCCACTTATCTAGAACAAAGCATAACAGCTTGTGGCATTAGCTATTTTTGTATATTTTTTTCAATGCCTTCTTTCTAATATTTTTTCGAACTTTACCGTACACGCTCTTATCAAACAGACTGTGTCATTGAGAATACATACCCATGAGGAAATGTATATATATTTTTTTTTCGATTTTTTTATCTGGATATCTTTATACGTATATTGCTTTTGGCTGTGGAAGGCTATGTCGATGAACGAACGTTCGCACTGGTTCGGTGTACTTTAAATCGTGGGCGGATCACACGAGTATCCCTTCGGGACTTTCTCACTCGCCTAGAATTCTCACGTGTGATCGCTTACTCTTCGTTCACCATTTTTTTTTCGTACACCATCGTCGATTATCCTCGACCTCACCATGTTTCATGATTTTTATTTCACTTCAACGTTTTCATTTCGTTTGCCACTCGAATCGTACTGTTTTTAGCCTACAAGTGTAATTTAAGGCAAAACGAGTTCTCGACGTCTAATTAAAGTATTAGCATAAAATGTGCTTTAATTCTGCATTATCATAATTTAGTCTTGGCAAATGTTTTTTTTTCTCTATAATTATTTTCTTTCGTTGTTAACTATTCAACTTTTGTTTCTTTATAATTAACTTAATATTAGTTACATAAATAGTACATATTTTTTATCGTGGGTCTAAAATGGGGAAAACGTGGATTTTAAAGTCAAGATCGTTTGGTTTATTCTCTAGTTTAGTTTTATTCATTTAGCAACTATTGAGGTTTGCAAAATCTGTTTTCCCATAAAATCCCATAAAATTCCGGATTCCACAGATTTTGAAGAAAATCTGCGATTTTTCAATATCCATCAAGTAAGTTTGCTTCGAACTATTTCCAAGTCTTTTCGACTGTAGGATTCACAGGTTTTATCATAGAAGACCAGGTTGCGGAAATCGACGTTTCGTCATTGAGTGCACTCGTTTCGGGGGGAAATGTTCAGGTGAATTCCTGCGAAACGAGGAGCGATATTATGGTGGTCGAGGCATCGAAAGCTCTGAAAACAGAGATGATGATGATGATGATAAATTTTATTATGCTCTAGCGGACTTTCGGGCAAACAGATGTACACGAATAATTATACGAAAAATAAAACATACAAAACAAATAAAAATAAGGAAATGAGAATAACAATAAAAAACATAAAATAAACAAAGTTTAATGAAAAGCCAAAAAAGCAACAATAATAAGAATAATATGAACTTATAAATAATAATAATAGTAATAATAATAAAAAATAATAAAAATAAAAATACTACTACTGATACTAAAAAAAAATAATAATAATAATGAAGTAATATAAAGTAAGAGAGAGTAACATAAAGAGAGAGAGAAAAGAGTGGGAGTGAAAGAGGGTATAAAGAGAGTAACGAGGGAAGAGGCTGCGAGAAAAGGACCAAAGGATTCTTGGATGCCCTGGTATATAGCCTGAAGGAAGTTCCCATGAGTCGGGGGCGTCCACCACCGGTGGTTTGCCCGAGACTGAAGGTATTCCACACTGGCATGAAGGATTTTTATGCCTGGGGCGATATTCGCTGAATCGTCTTTCTCTATATACAATCTCCTGGCCTATAACATCGCGGAGGCACTATGCGCTGCTTTAGCTTCCCCGCGGCTTCTGCGTGCAATTTCTTTTTTCCCATCTGTCTCTCTCTTACTCCCCCTCTTGAGCCAAGTTACCGTGTCTCTTCGTCTGCTCTACCCAGACGCGTTATTATTGAGAGAAACCCCTTAATAACCGTCAGGCTCGTCCAACCTGCGCCAAAAGTCCGTAGTACGAAAACTTGGTGGACGGTTTCGTTTAGCTCGGAGTTTCTTTTGCTGTTTTTCTCAGGATGATCATTCCTCAACGCGTTTCGACAATCATGGTCATGGCTCGATTCCTAAAGGATAAAGATTTTTTTGTTTTTTTTTGGAATCTTCTCGGTTTTCAGTTCTGGAGAGCTTTCAACCCTTTGAAATTTCTTCAAAGGAGTTCTCACAGTCCGGTACCATTGGGGACCTTCTGGCAACGGAAATTGCAAGTCGGTCAGCTTCAACTTGCTCTCTTTTCAGGAACGTTTGTGAATGATTTTTTCTGACTGCTCATCGTTCATCGATACCTTCGTAATTCTCGGTTGTTTTCGATATTTTCGCTTTTCTACTCTTTTATTTCGCGTTCCTCATTCCTCCAAAGTATTCGCGAGTTTGGCATTCCTCGAGACTTTTTTCCCACAGCTTTGGCCCATTCCAACACGCGACCAAAAATTCAACTCGTGTTTCTTCTCTCTTTCTGGTCTTTATCCGTTGATCTTTTTTTCAGGGTTCTTTGCCTTCTTCGAATAACGGAACGGGACATCTGGGATGGGAATCGAAAGGGACGAGGAGTAGATGATCGATGATTGATTCAATGATATTATTCTTATTGTTTTTTCAATGCTTTCACGAATATTGCGCGAAGAACTTGCCCTCGTCCGGATCAGGAAGCAATGTCAAACGAAGAGCAAAATTGACGAGAACTCACGTGGATAGTACCTCGAGTGTGACGTCTGACTATTGTACGAGAAACACCGGAAGCTCACGTGGAATAACCCGAAAGCACGTGCCTTTGTTTTTCTTTTTTTTTCTTCTTTTTTTTTCTTCAATTAAAAGCCCATTTCCGGTGGGGTGAAACGGTCAAAATCCGAATTACAAAATTCTGAATTTTAATTTACAATTATTTACGAAATGACAAATTTTATTATTACGATACTCGTAGTTTCGTAATATTAAAATTCGAAATTTTGAGCCTTCTGGTCAACCGAAGTTCGCGATTCCTACCCCACCCCTTAAAAATGTGTACCAACGTCACCATAACCTAAAAAAAACGGTGTCTTCCTCCAGCAATTGTCGCAATTAAAGAGTCAAAAGTACACAAGCCACTGTTTGTCTAAACGGTCGTTCGTTTTCCATCCTCAAGTATCAGGCTACCAGCATGAAGAATTCTCATGACTCGAACAACCCAAGATTGCTTTTCACAGTAAAAAAGTACGTTACCGTTGGCTGGAAAGTTCCACGTTTGTATTAGACGTGAAAAAGAGAGAATAGAATAAAGCAGAGAAGGAAAAGTTGGCGGAGTCGTTTAGAGGTTATGTGCATTGATCGTTCGGTAGCCTCGGTCGTACTTTTCCTGTACAAGAAGACGGAGTAGTCTCTCATAATCGCTACCAAGCGATGAGGACATCAGGAAAAAAGAGAGGTAAAAATACCGAGGGATATGAAAGTGCAGGCGTTTGTCTGGTCTATAGCTTCCGCGTCTTTGCGATACGTTTTCTGATGATGTAAAAGTGTAGGCTAACAGAGAGTAGTGTACCTCGGAAAGATAGTCCCGGATTATCATGCACGTGCATGTTGACAAAAGAAGTTTAGCTTGTAAAGCTGATTAAACCTTAGTTAATCACAACGGAACGGGAGAATATGAAGTGCAAAGAGTTTCACATTGGTGGCGCTGGTCGAGCTCTCGAAAACTCGTGTTCTCCCGATAAATTGTCGTTCGAGCGGTCTGCCTCGCGCGGCAAATCCCAACCGTTTTGGCTCTTCGTATATCATGGGTTCCCGATAGTCTCGACATAGCAACTGAATTCAGTGCTGCAGTCCGTGAATTCCTAAGATTCTACCATCATACCTAACGGCGGGCTGGTCGACGTTACTGTTCTCTCGTCTAATATTCCTATCGCGAGAGACTAAGATGGCGTTGTTGTGAAACGAAGAGCAACGGTTAACGAAAGAAGAACTTAACCTCTTTTCGCGGCGTGTTCTCTTGTTAACTCGTTCTCCGAATCGCCGAGCTAACCTAACATCGTTGAAAGTATTACACGGAGTCTAGAGAGACAAGACGTTCTCTTTTCTCTTTTCGCGTTTCAGTCACTGATATCCAGATATCAGAAGGTTTACCGGATCGTTCTATTTCTCTCGGGAACGGAAACGATTATTCGAGTTTTTTTTATTCTCGGCTATCGAGAAGCGCGGAATAATATTCGTAAGCTCGTTTAATCTCGCCTCGTAATTCAAATTTAATTGAAAGCGAGTAGCGAGAGACGAGACACGTTGTCAGGAGTTAGATAACGAAACGTACGATCGCGACGCGATCGTAAGTTGTCGAGGTTACGATTCAACGATAGCGTAAATCGGACCGGAAAAACTAATTAAATTCATCGACCGGTTACTCGAGATATCTCTCGAGCCCATCATCGAATAATCATCGGTACTCATGATCCCCGACGACGATGAAAATTATTATCCGTGATTCAACATTGTTGCTTCACATTCGTGTATATATTAAAGCTTCTTGTTTTCGATTCGTATTTATTTATTTCTTTGTTTATACAAATGCGTTACAAAGTTTACCAGTATTCCGTAAAGTAGGTTATTTATTCTAGTAACGATCGAGAATCTTACCTACCTTGGACATAACCTCGAAACGCGACGCTCGCGCACTGCTTACGAATACTTGAAAGTCAGTCCCGTTGTTGACGTCACACCGTGCCCGCAACGTGAAAACTCTTCGCGTTTCTTCGCTCCTGATACGACTGCGAAGCGCCGCAGCGCCACGCGTCACGGCGAGCACCATCGCAACGCCCGGCGCCTGGACGCGCCTTGTTTACTCACTTACCACCGCGACGCGGATCTCTCTCCTCGGTAACGCCTGCGTATCCTAAAATACAAGCTCTTACCTACCGGACGATAAGGAACGATGGGTCGAATTGGCGTCTCCGATTTCACCGGAGGATGCTCAGGATTACATAAAGCACTCGGAGTCACGAGAGTAGCTTCGAAGCTACGAGCTCTCTGAGAAGCAGTTTCGCGGATTCTACCTTTTATAGAATATTCTCGATGGGATCTTTGTCCCCATCTGGCGGCGAATTGTGTGTACTTGTAGCGCGGAAAGTATCGGAGTTGGATATATCGCGCTCGGAATTATCGGCAGTCGGTATGGTAGAAAAAACGAGCAAACTTCTTTTTTTTTAGCTGAATCAATTTGATGATTTTTTTTATTGTTTGAATCTTTTTCTGTAATAATTATTCGTGAGCCATGAGTGGTTGATTGCATCAGCTAAAAGTGCTAATGGCATTCTTGAAGCAGTAAGTTAAAAATTGTCGGTAAATTAGCGAAAGGATTCAAGCTTTACAATGTATTTTTCTTTCGTTTAAATTTTTTTTTGGGTTTGTTCGGGTTTGATATTTGATTAATCAAAAGGATGGTGAAATTCCGGGAAAATATGAAGGTTAGTTATCACGTAGTTTACCGACATCGCTGTCGATAAGTAATCCATTCACTCGTCGGTAAGTTATCCTCTGAACTTTGTCTGTTCGATGTTTTAGAAACTAGTTTATCCAGAAAATAGTTAAAATAAGTTTAATTTTGGGTTTGTTGAAAATTCAGGGTTTAAAATCAAACAAACGGACCCAAACAAACCCAAACAAATTTCGTGCTTTTGCTGGCATAACCTTTTAGGAAATTTGTAATTTCGGATTTTTGAACCTTTTGGTCAAACCAAGTTCGTGTTTCCTACCCAATCCCTGACGATACAAATAATTGTAAAAAAATTGTGCGTTTTATTTACAAATACTTTCAGCGTACATTCAGGAATTGCGATATATCGATGGTACATCGAATATCAAAAATTGGACGAGAGACTCATTTCGAGCTTGATGAATATCCATCACACTGATGGTCGTTTCAGAGGCTTTTCTTCCGGGGAACAATTAGCGTTATCAAGCTCGTTGCTTCTCTTCGACTGTTCGACGTTTTCCGGATTGTTCCAGGTTTGGAGTTCGCCGGTGCCAAATATGACGAAAGTTAAAGCGCCGGTAAGGTAGGTACCCGCCAATACCCAAAATATTATGCTCCATCCGGCATAAGTCTGATTGTGGTAAGTTATCATTCCGACCATCATGGCGCTGAGGTAGCCACCGAGGGAACTCAAAGTGTTCGCCAATCCGAATATCGTGCCGGAAAAGTTGGGCGCTATGTCCAGACCGTTTCCAAGATAGCCGGCAGTAACAGCCCCGTTTATCGTCAAAGCAGCTGTGAAGACTACAACCGATGTCACTCGGTCGCAACCCCAATTGGCTAATACGACCATCAGCAGGCTTGGACATAGAATGGCTGGAAAATCATTAATCGTCAAAACCCAAACAAACCCAAACGAACCCAAACGCAGTTTCAATCCCAATAAACAAGAAACCCAAACAAACCCAAACAAATTTGAAAAATTAATTCTTTTTTTTTTTATATTGATAGTTCGATTTATTTGGGTTTGTTTGGGTTTGTTGGGTTGATGGAACAAAAATCATTAATTGTGAGAACCTAAACAAACCCAAACGAACCCAAACGCAATTTTAATCCCAATAAACAAGAAACCCAAACGAACCCAAACGCAATTTTAATCCCAATAAACAAGGAACCCAAACAAACCCAAACAAATTTGAAAAATTAATTCTTTTTTTTTTTAAATTGATAGTTCGATTTATTTGGGTTTGTTTGGGTTTGTTGGGTTGTTGGGATAAAAATCATTAATGGTGAGAACCTAAACAAACCCAAACGAACCCAAACGCAGTTTTAATCCCAATAAACAAGAAACCCAAACGAACCCAAACGCAATTT
>JAPYZJ010005330.1:0-19307 GCA_030522765.1 Ophioninae sp. B BG-2022a
GTTACCATGGACAGTTGAGTGGTCATCAAATATTTTATCGACTTTTTTATTTTTGGAAACGACGACTAGAAAAAACTCATCGCAGCTTGTTATATCGTGAATCCATTGTTGGATTCACGATATAAGATTTAACACGACATAAAATATAACATATAAATATAAAATATAACATATAACACGATATAAAAATTATCTAATGAAAACCCTCCCCCCCCCCCCCCATTCGAGAGAAAATTTTAGTTTGCAGTTTTATAAACACAATATTTAAAAAAAAAACAGGACAAATCGACTATAAGCGGCAAAAATCTTTTTCAGTTGAATTCAGCATACAGCACTGACTTTTTTCGATTTGTGGCCCTTTCTAGCCCATTTTGGCCTCCCGAGCTACCCCTCCTTGAAAATTCACGGTGGCAACACTGGATTCAAGTAGAGAATCTATTCATAGCGATCGTTGAAAAGCGCACGAGTTTTATCGGCTATCGATAAACAAATTCCAGCGGCGATTTCCGATGCATTTTATAGAAAACGGGCGATGATATCGAGTGCATGTTTTAACCTGTCCAGTTCGAAGCAGAAGGGTTTTCAAGATGGTATTTTCGCTATGCGAAATGTCTAGAGGTATTCTACTCTACCAATCGTAACACTAGTTACGATATGAGAACTTGCATGCACACGCATTATGCATATGGCAGCCTGCATATATAATATACTCTATATATATATATGTGTGTGTGTGTGTGTGTGCGTGCGTGCGTGCGTGCGTGCGTGCGTGCGTGTTTGTGTGTGTGTGTGATATTTAAGTCATTGATGATATTGCATATGTACAAATGATCCTCCATTATTTTTATTTACATACTTATACTGTATACTAACGGAATTCAGTCGCTATTTACTATAAAGCAATTCTTACTTGAAAAATGGCATCGTATGTGTACGCGACGATATTGCAGGCAATTGCAAGTCGCGCGCATCTGCGACAAAAATATTCTCATAGTATAACTGGCGCCACGTGCAGGTGAAAGATAGTATTGAACCTTCGAAGGGAATGAGATTCATTTTAACGCGTAGAGTGCGGTATTTCACGGCCCTGATCTCAAAATACTTCTTTAAAGCTCATAAATGTAAAAAATGGAACAAAAGACGTAACTCCGTCAACAAGTTGGAAGAATCGTATAATTTCTAGCCAAATAACAACACCTGGAAATGTCCGCGTCATTTTACTGAAGCTTCGGGAATCCAAAGATCGCGAGGCCATTTGAGCAAGAGTGAATGGACTAACAAAAAGACAGGATTACTGAACGAGAGGAGAAAGATGAGCCACCTTTACTTGAAATTTCATTCGAATCGGTCATACTGAAAAGGATCTGGCGGCTTCGTATCTCTTGCATCAGATGAGAATCGACCAATCGCGTCCAGTTTATCTGGAAATCTACGGAAGTTTTGTTCAATGAGGACGCGTCTTTCTTAGCTTTTGAATACGGTTATAGGATGCCGCGCGATGCGCCTATATCGTGATTCGTATCTACTACGCAACTTCCGCTGGCTCCGCTGTCCTGATCAAAATGGACGCCTTTGTGTCTGTTTTCCTCGTATTCACACACTATAAATATCGAAATTTGTCCCCCGTGAACGATTAGCAAATGGCGCACTCTGTGTTTACACGTATAGTGAAAAAAAAATATCCGATTCGTTGAGTAATAGATCGGTGAGCGTCGTGTTTCGCTTGGCCCGACCGATGGGAACCTCGGGTGCGTGATTATTAAAACGCTTTCAAAACCAAGTAGGCCACAGCCAGCCAGCCGCACAAGGATTGACAATTGAACTGGATATCTCGGTGGCGACCCGAGCGAGAGCAAGAGAGAGCGAGAGCGCGAGAGAGACACGAAAAACTTTTTGTACGTGCGTTTTTTTGGAGAGGGGGAGGGCCCGCCGCTCGCTCGACGAAAACAAAAAACCCTCATATTTTGAACGAACGGGTGAAGGAATTTTACGTCAGCTATCGAGAGCTTGACAATCACGATATACGTGTATTCGACGATTACTCCCGCCAAAATTCCACCCGCACCCCTCGCATTCCACCGCGTAAAAAAAAGGACGGCACGACGATAAGAGAAGGAAAGGAAAAACGACGGAAAGCTTCGTCGCTCTCACCGAGGTAACCGACATTGAAGAATCTCCGAATTTCATTATCACCGACTTTTCTATGGCATTTTTGTATTTCTCGCCGACTGATCAACGTCATCGATCGTGTGTGCCATTGAAAACGGAATTCGTTCGTTGCAGGACGCTCGTGGTGTGTCTTTTTTTTCATTGGTGCAAAATCTGCAGGACATCCGAAGCCTTTCACCAATGCCCGTCATGAGGCAACCTCGTTGATGGAACTTGTCATTGGGATTCAGCAGTGTCGTGGTTCGTAACTGCATAGTTTTTATTCCATTTGGTCTACTATGACGTTTGGCTTTATCGGTTTGTTATCAACACGGTTAAGATGCAATCCGGCACTCATAGCTGAAATACAGACGTCAAATATGCGGCTACTCGATCCATTTTATCGATAGAGCCACTGGACAACTTTTCGGATATTGAACATTACTTCTTTCAGAACCTTCTGGACTGTTGGGCTTGGTGACGCGGGACGTTGGAAATAACAGTAGCCAAATTTGATTCTGTCGGATGGTACAACAGTCGCTACCAATAGGGTAAGGTCAAATAATAAAGAAAATAGCAAGAAGGTTCTTAACGATCTGTAGACTCAGGACTAAATTGCCAATTCATCAAGTTTTGGTCTTAATCTGTTAATTTCTGGCTCTGAATGAGGCTGTAGACGCTGCACTGTATCAATACCTTTTTCTCCTAAAAAATTACACCTAAGATGTATAATCTCCAAATTTTCGTTGATATAAAAAAAAAGACAAAGTAATAATGTTTTTAAGTTAAAAACTGTCAGTTTTGTGGATTGATCTCTTCACGACGTTTATTAACATCTCGCCATTCGTTTCTTTGTTAATTGATATTTTATACATTATTTACAATTTATATATATTCCATTAATCTCTCATCGTTATCGGGCATATGGCGTTGTTAAGATCGTTTTTTTAGAAACTGAATTCATAGAATTCACCCAATTTGGATACAGAGGATTACGATACTGGAAAAAAGCTGGGTTTCATATTTTATATGTTTATAACACAAATGCAACAATTGTTAGGGAAACTGCAAGTGACAGATGCAGCGTGCCTTGGATCTTTAAGGATTCTATAGATATTTTGATTAAAAATTCGTGATGTAAGAATACTAATGAGTTTAGATTTGTGTCTAAATTTACACTATTAGTATAATTTATGTAAAGTTTTATAATACTGATAAACATTTTTGTAATTGTCAACTATGCAAAATGAGTTTTGTAATGAATTTCATGCTTTTAGCATCGAGATAATGAAACTGGACGGACAAACTCAAAAAACTAAAACAAAATGTTAAGATTTTCTTCAGTTTAGCTGAGCTTTCTCACTTCTATTATATTAATTGACAAATTATTGTTCAGTGAGAAAAATAAAGAAACAAATGTAACTAATTATTGGATGAATTCTTAAATCAGTGCATTTACCGCCACTTTTATTGTTATTTTTCAAAAAAAAACATCGTCCAGTGAGTTTTCATTGGTCATTAGAGCGATGGACAAAAGATCATACATTTTTCTTATCCGGAACAGCGATTAACCTTTTTCAATTCCGCAGGAAAACAGAGACTGGGTCGAGGGGCGAAAATCATGGACCGCCTATTACAGGATCCAAGTGCATCGTCCAAGTTCGGCTGAGAGAACTCGGAGCAACATGGGAACCTGAAAAAGACTTTGTCCATTCGACGGTGAAAGGATTGTTAGTGTTCAAAGCGTAGTGTCATAAACAGAAAGGACGAAGAATTGGTGCGTCGTTCGCGGAAAAAAAAAGCAAAGTGAAATTGACTCTTGAGTTGAGGAAGGTCAGTGATACGAAGGGGCAAAAGTATCAACGAAAAAAGAAACATCTAGAGTGCACCGAGCGAACAGTAGTGGGGCAAAGGGGGGGAACAAAGATGCGTACTTTTCGTTACGCCGATGAAACTTTTGTAATCGTCGTGAGGTTCGCCTCGATAAAGGATCCCCGAGTGTTCTGAGAAATCGATCGTATCGTTGCGCTTTCCGAACGTATACGCGAAAGAGGCGCACGGAAAGTAAAAAGGAAAAAACGGACAATAAAAGAATAAGAGGAAGACGGGAGGAAGGGTCGTATCTGTCCAAGCGCACGTCTTGAGAATTTGACAATTCGCGAGGGAGCACAGCACTCGATGTCCGGGCTGTAATGCCAGAACAAATAAAGTTCAAAATGAACGGGGTAATACCGAGTGTACCGATAACTACCCTGGCGGGTATAGCTAGTCTGACAGACTTATTGCCCGAGATGCCGTTGCCGACGCCTCTGCCACAGACTCTAACCAACAAATCGCTTCTCTTTCATCCTCGGGTGGCCGAAGAAGCGCAGATATTGTTGAGCGTGAGAGACGAGAATCTCGTACCGCAGCTAATCACCTCTCTCTCGCAAACATCTTCGGATCATATCGAACTGAAGGATCATTACGCGAACGTCGAGCAACCGCTGGACAGCGAACAAAATACGCCCGAACTGCTGAAGGCGATATTGCAAATAAATCCGGACGTATTCAAGGGTCCGCAGTACAGTTCGCCGCGTAATTGGTCGCAGCAGGGTGGCCCACCGTTGATACACGCGAATCAGTCGCCCGCGAATTACGGGCGTTTCTCGCCGTCGTACTCGAGCTCATCGGGCTCGAGGCAAACGCCTCAGGGTTCGCCGGCTCATCCGGCAGCAGCGCGAACGGTTTTACCACCGCCGGCCCAACAGAGCGGCATATCGCACGCTCAACATCCGCGTATGCCGGTGGCGCCGCAGAATCACGCGGATCTTTCGCAGATGTCACCGTTCGCTGTGCCTTCACCGTCCCCCAGAGCGACCGTAATTACGGAACAGACGAGAACATCGACTACACCGCAACACATGCAGGAAGACGTCAATTGTACAAGCCAAACACTCACGAGCATGAATCCACAGACGAACATGTATTCGCCGGCTCACATGGGATCGCCGAGCACCCCGGTAATGCCGATCGGTAACGTAACGCCTCAGCATCACAATATCGCAGCGACAATGACGCCGCCGCAAACGATGCTTGTCACGTCACCGATGCACATGCCTATGCAATCACAACAAATTCAGCAAACCTCGCCGCTTCAACAACAACAACCGATGCCTCAGCAACAGCAACCGCAGCATCATCAGCAGCAGATGCTTCTTCATCATCATCACCATCATCATCAGCAACAGCAGCAACAACAGCAACCGCAGCAACATCATCATCAACATCACCTCCCGCAGCATCAACCTCAGTCAAACATCAACCAAATGCAGCCGAGCCTTTATGAACCCATGATGAATCAGCAGCTTAACAATCCATTGGTCAACAACGATCAGTCGATGGAAATAGAAAACGTCGTTGCTCACAATCAACAATTTCTTCTTGATCCCAGTACCGGCCTCCCGGAAATCGATTTGCCGATCGTCGACATGGCGCCGAAACAATTGCCAATGCCACTGGTACCGCCGGCTGAAAATCTCGTTCCTCAGCTGATACAACAGCAAGAAACTCCATTGTCAACGTATGGACCATTGGGGGCGGATGGAACGCTCGGGAGTGTAACCTCCGCACAAATGCCCATCGACGCGATGACTCAACATTATCAACAGCAGAACAACAACGCGATGACAAGGGATTCGAAACTATCTACGACGAATATCCAGACCAACGATTCGAAAATGAAAGAACCTGTGGTTATGCTAAAAAGACTCTCGTTGGCCGATCAAGCGCTGATGCAAAAGTCACTGAGCGCTTTCGTGGAAAAATCACCCACTCGAGCGGCCAAAATGGGACTGACGTCGAGGAATCGCGAGGACGAGGTTAAAAGTGACTCGGAGAGCGACGAGGAAGTCGGTGAGAACAACAAGTATTTCAAGGCACGGGCAAAAGAAAGACAAGTACAGAGGGAGAAGGATCGCGCCGACAGGAAGAACAAGAGCGACGACAAGACGAGACGAAAGAGAAGATTCGTGGACAACGACGACGAGGACGAGCAAACGAACGACGAGGGAAAAAAGGAGGGTTCTCAATCACCCATGAAACCGAAAATACGAAAAGTCGAGAAGAAACTCGTGCCCGTGCTGGCAAAATTAAGCGTCGACGAGCTCATGGAGACAAACACCTATCAACGATTCAACACGACGATCGAGACAATTTTCGACAATACCGAGGACGCCGGAAGTTTCGCCGAGATCGACGAAGACGGTGATGTGCCAGCGGAAATGCTTATACCCAAGTATCAACTGCAAGATTTGTGCACCGAAGCGGCCAAACTGAAAGCCCTGGGCGCGATGGAGTCCATACCGTCCGATCGTTTGGTCAGATTGTTGAACATACTGGAGAAGAACATCCGGGACGGAGCGCGGGTGTCTCCCTTGGCGGATCCCGACGACGACGTCGACGAGAGTCGTTTGTGGACGCAATTGGCGATGGAGCGCGTACAACGGGCGGTCGACGCCTCCCTCATAGCGCTTAACATAATGACGTCCCAAAATATGCCCAAGACCGTTTACCTCGAGGACGTTATAGATCGCGTAGTGATTTTTATGAAGTTTCAACTCCAAAATACAATTTATCCGTCTTTCGACCCGGTCTACCGAATAGACACGAAGAATAAGACTGACCATTATAATTCTAGCGGTCGCAAGAAGCGCGGTCACATGAAAGAGGTGAGGGAGAAGAGTATACTCCAAGTGTATAACAAGATGCGGGAGCTCGTCGCGCTTCTCGCGGAATTGTTGAATATACAGGTGTTGACCGATACGAGCGTACTCCACGCTTCGACCCTCGGGGTCGCGCCCTTCTTCGTCGAGGGTGTAAGCGATCTACAGCTGAGCGCTCTCAAACTCGTCACCATAATATTTACCAAGTACGAGAAACATCGAAGGCTCTTGCTCGACGATATACTCACCTCGATAGCACGATTGCCGAGCAGCAAAAGAAGCTTGCGGACGTACAGGCTCAACTCGGAGGATCACATACAAATGTTGACGGCTCTGGTGTTGCAGTTGATACAGTGTGTCGTGACGCTACCGGAGAACATTGCGAGAAACGAGAAGCACTCGCGTCTCGGTACCGAGGACGAGAAAAATAAGACCAGCGAGGATACGTCAAAGAAATCGATTGCCCTCGACAGCGACGTTCTCATAATAAGCAAATACGAAACCGCGACGAGAATAGCGGCTAATTTTTTGAACGTTTTTCTCAGTAAGTGCGGCAACAAAGGCGAGGAAATCGACTACAGGCCATTGTTCGAGAATTTCGTGCAAGATCTCCTCGCTACGGTGAACAAACCCGAGTGGCCAGCGGCCGAGTTGCTTCTCAGTCTACTCGGTACACTTCTCGTTGGCCACTTCTCCAACAAGAGCTCGGACATGTCGCTCCGCGTCGCCTCCATAGACTACCTAGGCGTCGTCGCGGCACGCTTGCGCAAAGACGCCGTAAACTCCCAGTGCAAATTGTCCACGATAGATCAGATAATACGTGACATCAAGGCTGAACAACAGAAGGACATGGAATACGAGCATCTCAAAGACCCGGAGATCACCGGGCTAAGCGAGGACGAAGAGAGAACGATGTTTCTGCAACGGGTGTTGTTGGATTATCTCGCGGTGAACGGCACGAAAGACACGGCTCTCGGCTACGCGAGACACTTCTATCTAGCTCAATGGTACAGAGATTGCGCCGTCGAGAAGACCCGCGTTGGACAATCGAAAATAGCAACGACTCCGATCAAGAAGCAGCACAAGAAGCGGACTGGGAAGAAGAAGCACACCCGTCACATAGAGAGCGACCCGGAGAGCGACTCGGACATCGAGGAGATCGACGCCGACGAGAACGACAACAACGAGCAACAGAATTCCGAAGCTTATCGGATTATCGAGGCAAAAAAGAAGTTTATACTGAAACGCGTCCGACCATCGAGCTGCTCAACGAAACCGGATGTACTCCAGACTTACATCGATTACAATTCGGCAGAATTGATATCGCAGTATCTCGCCTCGACGCGACCGTTCTCGCAGAGCTTCGACAAGTATCTCAAGCAAATATTGCACGTTTTGACCGAATCGTCGATAGCCATAAGAACAAAAGCGATGAAGTGTCTGACGATGATAGTTGAGGCGGATTCCAGCGTGTTGGCTCGTTTCGACATGCAAATGGGGGTTAAACACTCGTTTCTCGATCATTCGACGTCGGTTCGCGAGGCCGCGGTCGATCTCGTTGGCAAATTCGTTCTCAGCCGACCAGAGCTCATAGACAAGTACTACGATATGCTATCCGCCCGAATACTCGATACCGGTGTTAGCGTGAGGAAAAGAGTAATCAAGATACTCAAGGATATATGCATGGAGTGTCCGGACTTTCCGAAGATACCGGAGATCTGCGTGAAGATGATAAGACGGGTGAACGACGAGGAGGGTATCAGGAAGCTCGTGATGGAAGTTTTTCAAAATATGTGGTTCACACCGGTCAGAGAACGACCAACGATCGACTCGAGTGCTCTGCTGCGGAAAGTTATGAATATAACGGACGTGGTTGCAGCCAGCAAGGACATGGGCCTCGAGTGGTTCGAACAGCTGCTGGTTAGTCTGTTCAAACCGAAGGAGGACAAGGACGACAGCACGAAGATGCTCACGGAGCCCCCGAGAGCTCTCTTGACAGCTTGCAAGCAGATCGTCGATTGCCTAATCGAGAACGTTCTACGTCTGGACGAGACGAATCCCGAGGACGACGGTAAATCCGAGAAGAAGGGCTCTTCGCAGAGGCTCGTCGCTTGTCTCACCACGCTTCATCTCTTCGCCAAAATAAGGCCCCAATTGTTGGTAAATCACGCGATAACGTTGCAGCCCTATCTGAGCTTGAAGTGTCAGACCCAGGGTGATTATCAGATAATAAGCAGCGTGGCCCACACCCTCGAGCTCGTCGTCCCTCTCATGGAACATCCGAGCGAAACGTTTCTCGCCCAACTCGAGGAGGATTCCATCAAGCTTATACTGCAACACGATCGTTCCGTAGTCGCCTCGTGTCTCTCCTGCCTCGGCTCGATCGTCAATAACGTCACGAGAAACTTCAAACTCATACGCGACTGTTTCAACAAGTACAACGGACATCTCGAGGATTACAAGTCGATCTACGAGAAAGATCCGACGAATCCAAACTTGATTAAGTATAGGCCATACTTTAGGCGCGCTCTCTTCACAGTCGGCCTCCTCCTGAGACACTTCAACTTCACCGATCCTGAAGTGATCGAGGGTCTGGCGCCGAATATCAAGGACAAAGTTTTCGAGACCCTGAGCTACTTTCTTCATCAAGACAACGACGATATACGGCAGTACACGCTCTCGGCTATCGGGTCTCTCTGCATCAGGCACTACGAGTTTATGATGCAGCCCGAACTCAAGGAGCTCTATCACTATCTCCTAACTTCCGATCACGCCTTGGTGCAAATGAGAATACAAGTGCTCAACAACATCGAGATTTATCTACAGGAGGAGGAGAAGAGAATGATCAAGCAGGATTTGGAATGGGCGAAATTGTCGAAGCAGGAGAATCTCAAGGAAATGGGCGACGTCTCGTCCGGTATGGCCAGCACGGTTATACAACTATATCTGAAGGAGATTCTCGAGTCCTTCATTCACAGCACCGTGGCCGTTCGCCACGCGGCCCTCAAAGTCATACAATTGATTCTCGCTCAGGGCCTCGTTCACCCCGTGCAGATAGTTCCCTATCTCGTGTGCATGAGCACCGATTGCGAGAAAATGGTCAGTCACAGCGCGGACAAGCAGTTGCAAGACATCGAGAAAAAGTATCCCGGCTTTATTCACATGAAGTCCCAATTCGGCATCAAGCTCAGCTATCGTTTGCAAAAGATATTGCAAAACGAGGTTGCGGTACGAGGTATGAGGATGAAGGAGGGGGAATTTCCGGGAGCTCTCAACGGCTTCTTGTACACGATATTGAGAAACACGAAGCAGCAGAGACGCGCTATCGTACTCTCGTTTCTCAAGCAATTCGACGAAACGGCAAAGACGAGTCTCTCACAGATGCTCTATCTCGCCGATAATCTGGCCTACTTCACATATCAGGTTCAGGACGAGCCTCTCTTCATAATACATCATATCGATATAATAATATCGATGTCGGGGACGAATCTGCTGCAATCCTTCAGGGAAGCCCTCCTGCCGAAGGAGGGCTCGTCCATGATCGTCGGCGGCAGTGAGAATCAGAGATCGGATGGGTTGGAGGTACGGCCGATAAACGAGGGACAAACGTTACCCCAATTGTACGGACCGGACGGCCAATCGCGTCCAATACCGCTTTCCAGCCTCGAGGATGAGGAGGACGACGAGGAGGACGACGAAACGATACTCGCTAGGCTCCCAACGAGCACTACGCTTCTCCGACAATATCTCACAGCCAGCCAGGGCTTCATGCTCCTTCTCACCTTGAGGCAACATCTCAAGGATCTCTATGGTTTCACCGACGCTAAAATAAGCCAATACTCACCCTCGGAAGCCGCCAAAGTCTACGAGAAAACTGTCAATCGCAAGAACAATTTGCTTTTCAAGCCGAAAGCTACGCTCCAGAAGTTACACGAGGATATCGACATGGCGGTGGAATTGGACGACGTTGGCAGGAGAAAACTCGTCAAGGATTATCTCGACTTTAAGCAGCTGATGCTTAAGTTCGATCCGGAGGATGAACCTGATGACGACGCCACCGCGGACGCGGATTCAACCAAGCAAACGACCAGCGAACTCTCCACGAGAATACCACATCACACTATGATGAAAATGGCGGAAAACAGTGGGATGAACATGGCGCAGCAACATTACTCCCAACACAACGCTAACTCGACCATTGTACATCCAAACAACTCGCTCAATATGCTGGCGAATACTACCGTCGCTCCCACGACGAATGCCACTCCGGCGACAAACATGATGATGATGACCGCCACTACGACGAATACGATGATGATGTCACCACCCGCGCCAATGACCGCCAGCACCAACGTGCCAACCACACCGAGGGTACCAAAATTAACGATACACGCGAACCCTGACAGCCATCGCAAACATCGTTCATCGCACAAAATCGAAAAAACGCGGAAACACAAGAAGAAGAAGAGAAGAAGAATATCCGATAGTAGTGATAGCGGTGACGACTGCAGTGACCCTGATTTTATGGTGTAAGTGCTCCACAACATTACCCATGTGTACATATAATTATTTGTCTGTGAATGCGAGTTTGGACTTTTTTAAGAGCGAGCGAGCGAGAGAGAGAGAGAGAGAGAGAGAGAGAGAGCGTGAGAATAGGAAAAACGAGAGGGAAGAAAAAAACGATTTATTCGCCAGTGTTGATCCCAGTGCCGGACGCTTCAGACCCAAGAGACAGAGATTGCGATGAGTGTACAGACAACGATGCGTTCGTGACTAAATCGTAACATTATCGCGTGAGAGTGATCAATTAGGCGAACACGGAAGAAATTCGATACGGACGATTCGTCGCGTTACGTTACGTTTTTTTTTTTTTTTTTTTTTTTTTTTTTTTTTTTTTGATTTTTTTTGCGCGTGGCAAAAAAAAGCTGGCGGGGGAAATGGACGAAGCTTGTATCGTTGGAACGACGCGATTTTTTTTGTCACTTCTCATTTCGCCGAGTGCCGAAATAAGAAGTGACAAAAAAATAATAATCCCTCTAATAATCTTTTGATAGTTTTGAAAATTGTGGTCGAAAATCTTCGATCAGAATATGGAGAAACGTTTCAGCGAATTTTACAACAAAAATTGGCAAGACAAAATTAAGAAATTCGAAACAATATATTTTCGTTGCATTCTAACGATGCAAACTTAAACGTCACGACGAAGGGGTGGAAGCAGGCTTATAAACAAAACAGGCTTACAAACAAAATTAAAAGGGGGAGCGAATGAATACAATTTGTAAGTTCGCGCATACGTGAGATATATATAGTATGAATAATCGCTATCGAAAACAAAACAAAAAAAAAGAAGAACAAATTGGTTTACTAAATTCCGCTCGGCTGAAGAAGGAACTTGGTTTAGCTATGACCATTTTTTATTTCACTTTTCTCCGTTTTGTTTTTTCCTTTTTTTTAAATATCTTGATAGTGTCTATTTATGCGATAACGAAATGTTCGAAACTTTGCGCTTTGTTCAACAGATCGTTACGCGTTTTCCTCGCTGTGACCGCGTTGTTTTTTTTTTCTTTTTTTCGTATCGAGAGTCCGTGTACGCTGGATGTTTTTTCCGTTGTCTACTCGCAGGATTTCGAAGCACTTTTTACGCGCGCGCCACAAAAACCAAGTTCCCCCAACAATCGAGAGGCCAAGTACAATGGCGCGTTGACGAATATTCGCTCGCGCTCGGATATTTTAATCGGAAAGTGAGGGCAAGAAAGAAAAAGAGAGAGTGAGAGGGAGAGAAAGATAATAGAATGAGAGATACAAAGAAAAAAATAAAGAAAGAAAAAGGAAACATTCGAAAAACGAAGAAAAAAACATAAATCATCTGTACATAATATTACTCGATAGTAACATTTCTGCAATGTTTATGTTGGTTTTTGTCGTCTTCTTTTATTTCCAAAGATCATCTCGTTGCAAAATACGATAAGATTATATGCACACCCACGGACACAGACATACATGGAGAGCTTTCCGTAGCCTATAGTACGAAAAACACCACGAAATTGGGGGAACAGGCTTTTGCCCAGTTTTTGTTTCGACTGAGTTCAAAGATTTGCAACAACCGGACCACGAGGGGGAGGGGGGGGATGAAAGTAAAAGGAACGAGATAAAACGAAAAAAACGAAGATAAATCAATTCACAGCGGATGTCGCGAGACCGTTTGCTCGAAAAACATGTATAAATCATTTAACGAGAAGAAACGAGACGAAAAAAATGAAAACAATAATAAAACGAAGCGGCGCCTCAATCGCGAGAAGCGTTCACCTATACACATTAGACGAGAGGGAAAAAAAGAAAAGCTGTTTGTAATATGTGTACATAAAGAGAAACGAGGAAAAAAAAACGAGAGGAGTGGAAAAACAAATTTTAAGTAAAGTACCTTATTTTCTTACAAACTATATAGCGGTGACACTACGAAGAATACTTAACGGTTTTTCTTTTTCTTTGTCTTTTTTTCGTTTGTAAAAATAATTATTTATTCAGATTTCGCACGTTGTCCCAATATAGTTTGGCTTAATTCTTGTTTCCTTTTTTCTTCTTTTGCGCGTATCGAACTCTTTTGCGTAAGTGCGAGAGAAATTCCCGCTGCCTACATAATTTGTTTTGTCAGCTTTTTTATTCGTGTACAATCGCCCAAAGGGGTTGAGTGGTTCGAGTCCGGTCGATTAAAAAAAACGAAATTTACCTTAAATTCGATATTGTTGTCATTATTATTATTATTTAATGAAAATAATATTTCAAATTATTTTTATTATGATTTGTAAATGATAATATTAATAATAATTCCAAATTTAAGGTAAATTGGAATTGACATATATAAATAAACTTTCGTATATATATATTTTTATTTTTTTCATTTTGGGAGAGAACTTTTCTAACACGTCTGTATTTTATTGGAACCGATCCAAGCTTATACAGAACTCTCGAGTCCGAACCAGTCCAAGCAATTCACGATGTCAGCGATAAAAAAAAATGCTTGAATAATGTTTTTTTTTTCGTAGATTCATAAAAATCATGCGCGCCCCAAACGAGTCGATCGTCTGTTCATTTGTCTGAAAGAAAAAAAGAAGTCTTATTCGTAAACACACTTACGTATTTCCGAGTTAACGTTTTGTGCGTTCCTTTTGTTTTATTAAGTCAGTGAACAGCAATCGGAAAAATCGGAGCCCAAAAACGTTCAGTGTCGCGGCAGGAGTTACAACTGATCACGAGCATAAATACGTAGCCATGGACGCGTATACGCAATTATTACCCTGAAAAAAATGTTTCGTTTGTATTATGTCGGATAACAAAAAATATGGATATGGTCTAGCAATTATTGAAATTTTGTCTGTTTATTCTTCTCTGTTTCCTATACCGAGTTACCAGACAGGAAAGATCGGATCTTCGAGCCTGAGGATGAATTTCTATTCGTGCGTCTCTGATGCAACAGAAAATGGAAATTGGCTGCTGCATCAGAGAGAATTGCATTTTTGAAAAAAAATAGAAGCGAGAAGTCCAACTTTTGATCGCGAATCTCTTAAGGTCTTTGTCGTATATATCGCAACGTGCATTTTCAGACTCCTGACCATTGCGCTCTCGCTGAACAATTTTGTCTAGGAAACGTCGACAATCGTCAGGGATTATTTAACATATTCTTGTCTTATCGATTATATGTTTTTTCTTGTTAAATCCCTTCCCCCTTCGTTCGTTGACGCCTCAAGGCCCGTCAAACTCAAATCCATTTTTGACCTTTCCTCGTAGCTGGTAAGAGAGTTCGGTCAATTCGATATTGGACGAGGGATGAAAAAGAAATCACATCGAGGTGAGGCCGAAACGGGGCTCGTGAATAGAAAATTGAATCGTGCGGTTGAAATGACATAAATGAGCAAAAAATAAATCTGTTTTGTATAAATTTTAACATGTAAATATTTGGAAGCTGAGAGAGACAAAGAGAGCATTACTGGATAGGATAATGATGGAAATTCAAATGAATTTTAAAAACAGAAACGAAAAGTAATCGAGACATTGAATTTATCGAGAATAATCGAAAAGCGCGTTCTTTCTTTTTTTCTCTCTGCGTTTTACACATTTTGAGGTTAATTTGCGATTGACTTATAAATAAATATATTTCTACGTACTAAAAGGTAAAAGTTAAGTTTATTGGTATAAGTGATCGGATAAGAGGTGCTCCTGTATCGTGCGACGTAGAGTTCAAATATATTCAATTTACAGGCATCCTACGTGGCACGATGAAAAATCGCACGCTTGTATCATAAATAAATAATACAAATAAATAAAAATCTAAGAAATAAAAAAAAGAAGAATAAAGTAAACTCTATTGTAAGAGGGTATGTTTTTTGTATTTGATGATCTAATGAGAAAGATATCAGTTTTAAACAAATGAGCAGGTGAATTAATAGAAAGTATATCATAAAAATATATATTTGAGTAAAGCTGTCGAGTGTTGATGGTATCCATAAAGCGATTCGATATGTGTGTAGCCGTGTAACTAAGGCGAGAAGGAACGTTTGTAAAGCTAGACAAGGATGTTGAAGGGCCTTTTCTGGAGAAGTCTTGACGCTCGTTTACTCACAACTTATTATGTACATCGTCCGAAGGATTAAAAAAACAAAAACAAAAAAATGATTTGAAAAAAAGAAACACGCGGTATGTTCGTAAAACAAAATAAACTTAAGTATATATGAATTGTACCTTCCCTTTTTTCGCTAGTCTCGATCGAATCGCCGATTTCGGACGAGTTCAAAAATCGTAAAAGATAAATTCGACATTTGTACTAATTTTTTTTTGTTATTTCACTGCGTGAGATGGTCTGCGATCTCTGATAGTTCGATTAATCTGATTCGATTCTGATTCGATTAATCTAATTCTTGCTTCGATATCGCTGATAATGCTATATTTCATCGCGTAGAAAAACGCGAACTATTTGACGGAAAATTTAAACCTAAACGGGAGAAAATAGACTTTTAGTTCAAAATAGATATGTAAATATTCGTGAGTTATTTGATATGATGAAGTAAAGTGAATCGAGGACGGGGCTACAAAATTGCTCCAGTTACCGAACTTGCGAAGGTCGCCTCGTTTCGTCTTTAGTAACATTATTAGCAAAACAGTATGTACTGCGAAACGGCTGCGGAGCTCCGCGAAGTTATTCGACCATTTGAAGATCAGCAGACGAATTTTCTCGAATCATTCAATCCAATGCCGATTCAGAGACTCTTGCCGATCAGATGATTGATGGCCGACATTTCCGCGTGCGACATGGGCTTCAACATGAGACCCGGGACTGGTGGGTCACGCTCCATGTCACGCAATTCGTTCACCTTCACTTTGAGATCGCTTCGTACCTTGTTGATCGCGACCTCACATTCCCTCTGATCTGTTGCGTTTGAAAATGGATATGAATCACTTTTTTGTTTGGGTTTACTTGTTTCGTGTGTTTATTCACAGTCGAAATGGTATCGCAACGTGCCTTCGATCAGCAACTGCTCGGCTTTCTTCGTTTTCATTTTAAGCAAAATTGGGCCAACGGTTATCCAAGCTTTGTCTCCTTTCTGCTTCTGCAAAGCTCGGTACCCAACGCGATCGTCGTTACGTCGCTTGTCGAGGTCAATCACCTCCTGTTTATCCGTGAGAATCTCGGCCGCCTTTGATTCCACCTGTTGCAGGTGATTCAACATTCGTAGCTGATCATTCATCGTCTGAAACATCCCATTGGAAATAAAGGTTGTATATTTTCTATTCGCGATTAGCTATTGGGAAAATTGGTTTGTAGATTCAAATAATGTTTTTTCAAAAGGGATGTTGAGATGTGACGATGAAAATAGAAATCTCGCCCTGTAAAAGATAGTAGTATTAGGAAACCTAAACTGCCCACAGGACCACTTGACCCTTTCAACAATAATATTATACAGAAAAAAACATGAACACATCTATAGAGAGATTTCTTGAAGCTGAATTGCAAAAGTTTGACCAGTGATTTTTCGCTCTCGATATGATTTTTATACGAATTATAGAAACTTCAATTACTGTAGAACATAGAAACAATGGATTTTTCAGCCAATTGTAATTTATGTAAAAAAATAGTACTGAGATCGATAGAAAGAACTTGATTAGAAGGAAGCCTTTACGTAGGTTCAACACGACGAATATTCACTAATCGTCGAGCTATCCGTTTGCTCGTTTGTTTAAACATTAGATTGTTAAAACGTTCCTTGCTTTAAAAAATCGTTTTCATTAAACAGGATAATGAATTCTGGGGAGTCACTACATGGGTTAAAAGGGAGAGAAGTGGAACATTTCCACTCTGCCACATATTTGCTTTTAAGTTTTTTGCATTGCATTGACACTTTGATCTTCAATTATTTCTAAATATCCATTTCTCATGCCTACTTCTATCGCAAAATTATCAAGATGCATTTGAACTGTTTCCACCGTGTTATGAAACTGGCTTGATGTGTCATAAAAAAATTAATTCTATAGAGCTTCCAGAGTTTCAGCGCATCAACAGCAGAATGTTTGAACGAAAGAGCAAAGATAAATGTCATTATAGTGCATAAACTTACTAAAGTAATTCGAAAACTAGACATATCAACATTCGGTTTTCTATATCCTTCCTGGACTTCCCACCCAAGATTCTAATTTTATGTCTTCTTTGATATATAAAGATTCGTTATTGATTCTTTACTTCGAGAAAAGGTGAAAGGCTAGCTCGACGAGAATAGTCTACGCGTTAGGACAATGCTCGTCTGAGCGCTCTTTCCCGCTTTGCTTCCTCAGACAAGAATTTCTCTCTGTCTCTCTTTCTCTGAGTTTTTTCCCTCGGTTGTCTTTTCATGGAGGAGATGGCTCTGGAATCACCAGCCTGGTAATGAGTTATTCTGGATTGGTGCCTTCGTGTTTCGTCAAGACCTTTACGGTCTCTCTTCAACACAGTTTTCACAGGATACTTGGAGCCTCTTCCATCAGGCCCCAGACCCTCTTCGTTCCAACCACCCTTCAGCATTATCTGGTAGCCCTTGTTCCGCTTTGGTATGGAATACACGGCTCCAGGCACTTTGGGTTTTAAGTTGAAGATGTGAAGAGTCGAAGTTTCGTGTTTCCCGACACTTGTGTCCCTGAACGTTTCCTGACAAACGGAGCAATAAAAAGTCTTCCGCTCGGTTGAGCGGTCCTCCTTCCTTTTCAGACCCGATATTTTTGAAGATACGGCTTTGGGATCGGGCGATCGTTTCTCCTTTAGCAGAGCTACTATGCCGGAATGATTCTTTTTTGATGCCAGTCCACCCGCGGTAAAACCAGACTTGTCCCTGCAGTGAATATTGGCACCCAATTTCAGGAGAAAATCGGCGATTTTGTAGTTGCCGCAGAAAGCTGCAGACATGAGGGGTGTCCAACCATAATCATCCGAGACGTTGACATTGGATAAAGTGAGGTTGCGCTCCAGATATTGTATGTCTCCACTCTCCACTGCCTTGAGGATGCTGTTGGCCGTCACTTTCCTCATATTACGAGATTCACCAGGCCTCTTGCAAGGTCGACACTTTTCTTGCTTGAAGTTTGACTTTTGTCTCTTTTCGTCTCGGACACGCTGATTTTTGGTCCGCAAAACGAACGCGTCGCTGGCAGCAACGATCTCCTCGTATGCCGCGCGCGCCTCGTCACCATGAAAATTTAATTGCCGTTGGTCGTTGAATTTCTGAATGGGGCGGGACTCGGAGGATTCGCTCACGAATGTCTTGAGATTCAGATTAGTCGAGATCAGCGAACGATGATACGCGTCCAAAGACATGTTTTCTCATCTCTACGACACATACACAATTTTTTATGTGCTCTACTCTCGGCTTTTTCGTAACGAAATGTTTGGCTGATAGATGTACGTTCTTTGTTGTGAGAAGAACTTTGCCATAGGAAAAAATGCTACTTGCCAGCACTCTCGCGTATCACTCCTGAAGATCTTCCGTTTGTGTGCTTTTTTTTAACTTTACATGAAATAATTCGCTATGTACTGTCGTCTGAAGTTGGTTGGAAGTCTTCAAACTTTAGAGAGATTTGCACATTTTTTTGAGACCTCAAATATAACGTGAGTAATTCTGCTTGAGACTTCAAATATGGAACAGCAATATAAAACATCATTTCCTAATGTCAATCAATATGCTGCATTTCCGAAGCTCAAAATATCCGACAATACAAGTATGGGGATGCCATTCCGCGCAGATCGCATAGGTAAAAATTAATTGTGTTTAGTCCCCTTTTTTAATTCTACTTTTAGCTGGACGTGGCGCTAGTTATTCTGTGAAAATATTGGGGAACGGGCACCACCGTAAACTTAGCCGGACAACTTAAACGTTTCGATAAGCATATATGTTTAATCGTTTGGTGGTCGTTTGGTGGTGATTGGTAGCCTAATAAAAA
>JAPYZJ010005331.1:0-22380 GCA_030522765.1 Ophioninae sp. B BG-2022a
AGTTCCCGGAGGGGCGGTACCCCCACCATGCGGACTCTCCGGCTCGGGCGCGTACGATTGGCTGCCGTAAGAAAATTAATAACAATTCAGGGCTTGATCTGAGATCCATACATGCTTATATCAATCGTCTCAGAATTTCACCCCCTACCTCCCATTTCAAGGATGACATTCTTAGCTGGGACACCCTGTATATGTATATATATATATAGGCTATGAAGCAACTATGTGATTCGGTCTTTATTTCGCGTCAATTTTTCTGCCAGTTTCTTTCATACATCGAGGACCGATCGCTCCTCGTTCTCGACAATCTCCAACGGGCTTCCAGCTGAAAAATGCCCCCGGGGCAATCTTCGACTTCGCAAATACATATACACGGACGTGTATAGAAGAGTGGACATTGGAGTAGGTATGGCCAATACGATGTACGTGATTTATGATTAATGCATGAGAGATATTTTTCGATCAGGGCACAGGGTGAGGCCACCTAATAGAGAGCGAAAGATCAAGAGTGAAGAGGAGGGGGGAAGGGGGTTGGTTGGCTGGAACGTCCACTTTCAGGCTTTCTATCGTGCTAGCTGTATCTTCTTATATCCGCTCCTCTTTTATTTCTCGATGAACTTAATGTTTACATATGCATGTATACGTATAGATGGTACGTGTTTGATCGTAGGATGATCAGGGCTTTCGCGAATCGATGATCGATCAGGGATCGACGTGTGCATAATGGGAATGTGGAGTTTCTTCGTTTCTTCGTTTCTCTCTCTCTCTCTCTTTCTCTCTTGCGATTTCCCTCTACCTTATCGTTTGATTCTCTTTACCCATTATAAACGAAACGAAGATTGGAAGTCAGTTTGCGGAGCAATAACTTCGTGATCGGTGAATCGCGGAGGCGAATCCACTCGGTAGGAAGATTACGAACGAAGATAGGGATGAAGCACACACTTTGGGCGCAACTCGTTTCCCAAATGACGAGGCAAAAAGAACCATCCTCTCCAGATGGAAACAATGATCACCGTATTGCCAGGAACGATTTGTTTGGGTTTGTTAACCACAAATTTCGGTCATGTAATTTAGCGGATTTTTTGAAAAATGGTATTCGATTTTGTTTTTTGCTGATCAATAGGTTTATTTTGTTATAGACAACGATATTTCTGATACGGTAAATATTCTTATCAATTTTGAATTTTTTATTACCAAGTTTATACAATTTTGGATTTTTTTTTCATTTTAGAATAAAGAAAAAGTAAACACACATTATTTGTTTAGGTTTGGGTTTGTTTGGTTGAACAAATAAACAATTCATTATTGATAAGAACATTCTTCCGAATCAAGAATATTATTTATAAGAAAATAATGCTACTTATCAGCAACAAAGAAAACCAGGGACTATTTTTCGAAAAAGCTGCTAAAGTACAGAATTACCCAAATCAATTTTCGAATCGCAAAATGTATATAAACCTTATTAGTTTGGGTTTGTTTTGGGTTTGTTTGGTTAAAAATATAAAAAATTCATACTTTATAAAAACCTTCTTCCGCATCAATACTACCATTATTTATTAAAAAAAAAAAAAAAACAAATCTATCAATCAGCAACGAACAAAACCGGTGACCATTTTTCAGAAAATCCGCTAAAGTAGGTCCAGAATTACCCAAATTTTGTATCCGTACCTACTTCCGGTCAACGAGTCGTGAAAGAAAGCTAGTCGCAAAACTCTCAAAATTTAGCACTTTTCATCCCATCCCCACCCGACGGCGACTCTACAGGGCTGAGTAGGAAACCCGAACATCGATTGACCAGAAGGCTCAAAATTCCGAATTTTAATAGTCCGAAGCTACAAATTTCGTAAAGGTTTACGAAATTTGTTTGGGTTTGTTTGGGTTCTTTCGATTGATTTTAAAGCCTTGATTCTAAACAAACCCAAACAAACTCAAAAATTTACAAAATTCGTAGTTTCGGTATATTCAAATTCGGAATTTTGAGCTTTCTGGTCATTCGAAATTCGGATTTCCTACTCGACCCCTACGCTAGCCTCCTCTTCCCTCTTCCCTATTATTCGTTACTCGACGACGTTCGAAGAGAGCACGCGCGCGCGCGCGCTACCGATAAATCTTCGATCATCGATCCCCGCGCTGCTCGGATTAATTACTCCGAGTGCGCGGTTCTTGCCCCGGGGGGAGGTTCACACAGGCGTCCACGTGCGTGTACACTGTCGAGACTAGAATGCAGCACACGAGGGGTGAGAAGGAGGGGGCAATGAGGGTAAAGAGGAGGGGTAGGGGGAAGAGAACGAGGAGGGTGAGGGGTGGAAAAGGGGGGGGGAGGGGGAAGAGAATGGGAAAGATAGATAGATATATTTATTATGCCTTAGCACGCTCTAAGGCAATGTGTACAAAAATAATAATATCAAACAAAAAAGCTGAATTAAATAAAAAATATAACAAAATAATCGCAATAAACTAGTGAAAAACAATATGAAATAATAATAACCATAATAAAAGTATAACGATAAGAATGTAATATAAATATACATGAATATAAAAACATAATGTAAGTGAAGATCAATGAAAATCAATGAAAAAAGCGAAATGAAAAATTTTGAAGAAACCCACGACGGTAAAAATCTAATCGAAAAAGAATAAAATAGATCGAAACCCCCGACTTAACCCAATTATGTATGTTGAGTACCTAAACAATTAATATCAATGTTTACAGCTTTTCCTAACATGTCTGTTTCTCGAAGATAATATACTTAGATCTAGCAATAATAATTTTACCATAATACATAACAAACCTGCTTCGTTCCGTCGTGGGTAAAAATCAATAGAAATGAAATTCAATGAAAATCAATGGAAATGAAAAGCAATGAAAATAAATGGAAATTAAAATCAATGACAATCAATGGAAACGAAAATCAATGACAATCAATGGAAATGAAAATCAATGAAAATCAATGAAAATCATGGAAAATCAAAGTCAAAATCCAAATCAAAATCAAAATAAAAATCAAAATCGAAATCAAAATCCACCGCTATCGAAAACAAAAAAATCATCAGACATACGAGCATGACCACACATGTCAAAACGCCGCAAATAATCGCAAATGAAAAATGAAAAAATTAAAAAATGAAAAACTGGCCTATAATACAAAAGCTGGAAGGGGTGGGTTGAGGAGGGTGAGGGTGAAGAGAACGAGGAGGGCGAGGGGTAGAAAAGGAGGAGGAGGAGAGAGGCACGTATGTATATCCTATCCGCGCGTCGATGGATCATCGCCCTTACACGAGCCATTCTCACGTGCCATTAAACGTAAAATCAACACTCGCTGATTGCGGCTCCTTCGGCCCGAGCAGGCTGAGATCATAATGCGCGTTGTATTGATGAAGGGGTTTCGAAGTGATGAGGGGCGATATATCGCGTAGTGAATACGACGTGAGATTTGTAACGATATCAATATCAGAGAATCCGAAAGTGGAAGATACAGAAAATTAAAAAAATTAAGAGGGAGGTGTCGGACCGCACGCATCGGTTCGTATGACTCGTTAGAGCTTACAGGGCAAATTATTGAATTAAGACGCGATTACGGTTTCGGAATGGATTTGATTCATTTGTTGTTTCTTGGTGGAAATTGCTTTGAAAAAGTGGGTGAATTTTTGGAAATAGAGCTGGACAGAGTTGGAGAATACTTAGATGGGTGACCGCTTATTTCGGTATTGACTTGCGGGCTAAATACAATCCCAAACAGAGTCGAAATTACCAAAATGAAGCTTAGAAAACCCAAACAGAACCGATCAAACCCAAACGGAACCAAACAAACTCAAACAGAGCCAAGCAGACCCTAACAGAACCAAACAAACCCAAACAGAACCAAGCAGACCCTGACAGAACTAAACAAACCCAAACAAACCCAAACAGAACTAAACACACCCAAACAGAACCAAACACACCTAAACAGAACCAAACACACCCAAACAGAACCAAACAAACCCAAATAAACCCAAGCAAACTCGGTACCGCGCTAAATAACAATAAATGTTGATGGGCAAACAATGACGTGCGCTGACGTAACATTACTCTGCATAATTTTCTATAACCTTAAAAGAAACAATAAATTACCCGGATTCCAGCAAGAGCCCCACTTCCAAATATTTACCAAAAACTGTACTTCATGAACATTAATTATTATTTTCGATAGTTCATTTTTTGGGTATAAAAATGGCTCTGGGAAGTAAAAGGAGAAGTCGATTTTCTTTTTTTCTAATACGAATTATTTATTATTACATATTATATAATAATACTATTCATTAATACAAACTCTTATAATATTATTTATTATTGTGACGTAATTAATATTGTTATTCTTTATTAATTTAAATAATTATCCCTTTTTCTTATTTTATATTGTTCTAAAGTTCGAACGTTCCAAACTTTGCGGATTTTTTACGTTTCACCCGGGTCTCTTACTTCTATTTCCCTCTCTCTACCCCGTGGGATTTCTGTTACGAGTATAGGGAAACTGAAGAAAAAGTTAGGCCGATACAGGAATATAAATATGTAACAACGACCAATAATAATCTTCATTCATTGTTGATTAAGCCAAGATTAAATTGACACTAATTAATTATAAATATAAATACTAATTATAATTAAATCTTTATAAATAATTTTTATATCAATATTATTTTAATATAAATTATATATACATAATTAATTATAAACATTAGTTAAAATTAAATATAAATTAATAAGAGATTAAATTAAGATAATAATACTGAACAATAATATGCACTAATATATTTCATCATTCAATAATAGTATATTATTTTTTAACAAAAGCATTTGTTATTAATAATCAATAATGACGAATAATTTTAGAAACCCGACGTGATATTTATTCTTTTATGCTGGATCATAAAAATAGTTTCTTCTTTTGTCAATAAAAACATTATCACCACTGATAACAATAACTCCTATTAATAACTAGTTATTCCCATTATTAATACCTCATTATATTCGTTAACAATAATTAATAACGTTAATGAGCGCTATTCGAAATCCAGCATGAATTTTTCTATTTTCATATATGACAGTATTGTTTGAATAGATAAAAATTGAAACTTTTTTTTCTATACACACCTTTTGTGTGTATTCGTCCGTATACGTTTATCCTGCGTGATCTCTCGATCTCTTGATCTCTCTCACAGTGAATCGATTTCTCGAGGATAATTGCCAGTGATGATGAGTCGGCGTTATGATAAAGAGAACGTACAAGCACATTCGCATTTCGACTGTACACCTCGTCTCTCGCGGATAATATCTCGTGGATCTACAAGTCTCTTATATATGAGGCACATATATTTGTACAGAGAGAGAGAGAGAGAGACAGAGAGAGACAGAGAGAGAGATAATGATGATAATGATGATAAATTTTATTATGCCTTAGTAAAACACTTTCGAACAATTTGGGAAAAATTAAGTTATTACAAAATCAAATATTACAATTTCACATAACAATAACTAAATAATAATCTAACAAAAAATACCAAAGAAAGGCAATATAAACCAAAAAACGCAAAAAAAAACTAAAACATACCAGATAAACCAAAAAATGCAATATAAACAAAAAACGCAGAATAAACCAAAAACGAAAACCAAACCAAAAACGCAAAGTAAACTAAAAATGCAATATAAACAAAAAAACGCAGAATAAACCAAAAATGCAATAAAAACCAAAAAATGCAATATAAACAAAAACAACGCAAAATAAATTTAAAAAACGCAATATTAACAAAAAAAACGCAAAATAAACCAAAAAATTCAATATAAACCAAAAACGCAACAATGTTCAAAAATATTAATCGTACTACTGACTTGGCTGAGACATAATGATGATAATGATAAAGTTTATTATGCCTTAGTATAAAGATGAGCCAATATAATGATAATAACAAATGGATAAATTATACAAAAATAAATACATTAAAAATAAAACAATAACATAATAATAATAATAATAATAATAATAATAATAATAATAATAATAATAATACAGTACGAAAATAATAAAAAATAAACAATAATAATAATAATACAGAAGTACTTGACCTAAAAATAAAAATTTGAAAAAAACGAGATGAAAGAGAGGAGGAAGATGATCTCTTAGCCCTTTTCGTCCCCATTTGGAAGTTTCACGGACCTGTTTGCTCGCTCTTCAATTTGCTCCTGTTATTTCTCCCAACATACGCGACGTATCGGACGATTCGCTGTCTTCCGTCAATCCCCATAGTTCCTCCCTCCCTAACCGCTAGTAACTTTTGTCAAACGGATAACCGAAAGGTGGATAAGTATCCTGGTGTACGAAAGATCGAATTTTTTGCTTCGTAACGTTCCTCTCTTTTCTTTTTTCTCTTCCCTCGAGTAATTATACTTGGCAAAATTTAATCGAAGCGGTCGCCGAAACCCTGATGAAAAAATTCCTTCGACTGGTTGGAACTCTCGGTATCCCCCCGACCATCAATATCGCCCCAGCTCGCGATCCCCTATCTCGAATGGCAGATCTATCCACCCTGCAAATTTACACACACACATACGCGTCTAGCTCCTAGTCTCTTGTAAACCGAACATCTGCTAAACGAAATATCTTTATACAAAAAAGACGAAAAAAATTGTTTTTAGTAATTTACTTGACAAGCCAGATAAGGTACCTGATTCATGTAAGGCCCACTCTATTTGTTTTTGAGTACCAAAAAAGCTATGAATGTTGAAATAAAAGAAAAATGTTTATTTAGTCATGGATTTAATAATAAACGTATTAATAATCATTTTGGTTCAGAAAACAATGTCCACTATTAACGAGAAGCTTTTTTTAAAAAAAAGCGTCCTCTGGGCCTTATTCAGACCACTGGTCCTCATAATTACCCGTTGTATCTTCGTACAAAAAAAAATAGAAAAAAATGTGTAATCTTCAATTTTTAACTGAAATTTTGATGTTTTTAGTACTAGGAAAGCTATGAATGTTGAAATAAAATAAAAGTGTTTGTTTGATTATTTATTCAATAATCAACGTATTAATAATCATTTTGATTTATTAACTATAAGCTTTTTTTAAAAAAGCGTCTTTTGGGCCTTATTCAGACCACTGGTCCTAATAAGACCATACCCGTTGTAACTTTCGTACAAAAAAAGAATAGAAAAAATGTATAATCTTCAATTTTAAACTTAAATTTTGATATTTTTAGTACTAGGAAAGCTATGAATGTTGAAATAAAATAAAAGTGTTTGTTGGATCATTTATTCAATAATCAACGTATTAATAATCATTTTGATTCAGTATTAACTATAAGCTTTTTTTAAAAAAAGTGTCTTCTGGGCCTTATTCAGACCACTGGTCCACTTCGAAATATTAATTGTTTTCTGTTATTAATAAACGAGGTCGAACTCAATGATAACGATAAGAGCTTAATAGAGGTTTTTTCGGCGATTGCCGTTCCAAATGTCCACTAAAAAAATGCCATCGAGAAATCTATTTTTAAACGGTTTTTTAATATATTTTAACAGGACTGTCGGGAATTCTTGAATAATTCCACTTATTGTTGCATCTGTCATTGGACATCGAGGTATCCATTTTCCAACAAATTTGCCCATAACGTCCCCATAGGAGACGAAGATTTTGCTAGGGCAAGAAGAATAAAGACGTTGAGGACCATGATGGCCTTTGGAATAAGAAGAATACGATGACCCGAAAGGATATTGAAATCGTCGGTAACTATTGGCAAAAGAGTCACCAGAGTGCGCCAGGGTACGAGTAACCTTCATGGGCTGGTTTCTTCAGCCTCGATGTGGTGATTCTGAAACGAAGGATTCCGTTCTTACCGACCGTGCGGGGAAAATTCTCGGCTTTATCGACCGTCGATAAGGTAGATTCCTCGGAAGGTATTTACCATCGGTCGGTAAGTTACCGTGAAGTTTCAACTCTATCAATGACCGATAGGTTAGATGCCTTTTAAGGATCCAAGGAAGAAACAGGATCTAAGTATCAATTTTGTAGATTGTCAATTATGGGGAATAACCATTTTTTATCGATTATGGAGAATGACCATACCAAAATGACGATTATCTTTCTTCGATTATCGTAAAAAGCTCAATTTCATTGGACGATAAAAAAAAACAAATATATGTGCAATGAGAAAAAAGAGGAAACGAGTGAATGATGAAAATCTCGAAAGTTCCCTGGCTTGGTCGATCGTAGAAGGCGAACGTTAGATTTGGTCAAGGTTTCGTTCGGCTTTGGACCGTCGTCACTGCGGCAGCGACCCCATAATTTGTAGTCATTAACTGAAAGGTACACGCTCTTTAAAACCCCCTTTTCTTCCTCTCCTCTCCTCTCCTCTCTCTCTCTCTCTCTGCCTTTCCCCCCATTTTCTCAATTTCTCACGAACGACCGACTAGTTCTTTTTTCGACCGCCCACCTCCGCAACTCCGATTACGTGTGTACTGTTTCAAAAGCGTTGAAGAATGAAAAGGGATCAAGAGCTTTGGAAAAGATGAAGATGGACCGGAAGTCCAAGTTAGCGTCAATTTTTTTCTCTTCAGACGAAGATTAGCAAAAATCATGAAAAAAAAAGAAATAAAATAAAGAAAAAATTATTGTCATTAATAACCCATGCGTCCTTAAAGTAAAAAGAATGAGACCACAACACTGTTTCGCTTTTTTCTTCGGAGCAAAAAAGTGAGAAATGAATATGAGAAAAATAGGAAAAAAGAAGATAATAAATTTCGATAAGCAAGATCGGTGTTTGTTTTTCGCGTAAACGCACGCCGGACACACGAGGCGAGAAAAACGAAAGGACGAGCACGAATTCATTTAGAGGAGAACGCTAAACGAGGCATTAAACTTGATACAATTAATGGGCTCACCGACACGCCGTGAGGTGTCCCCCCCCCCCCCTGCCGTCACTTTTTTTTTCCTTTCCATATGTATGAAGAAGAGAGAGAGAGAGAAACAGAGAGAGAGACCTAGACGAAGAGAGTGTAACACGTATAGATATTTCCTCGCGAGAATCTTGATGATTTACTACCCTAGCTCCGCCTTCCGGTGCATATAAGTGTGTATCGAGAAGAAAGAGTATCCGTCTCGCTCTGCGAAAGGTGTACGGCGACTTCGCCACGAACATATTGGGAAGACTGGTCGAGTCGATGAAAAAAAAAGTGCCTTACCGATGTAATCGATAAAGCGAATCCAGATGGTCATATTGAACGAGTATCCTCGGAACATCGTGCTAAAAGTTCGTGTCGCCATCGATACATAACCTACAAAAGTGGTTGCCATCTAAAGGCTATGAGAAAGAAACAAAAAAAAAGATGGAGGCAAGCCTATTCGATTTTTTTTCGATTTTTTTCCCTGCTTCGAGTACACAAGAATAGGAGGTTAGGTCCGACAAAGCGCAACTTGTTTGTTTCGAAGTTGAGAACCCCGAGGTGGCTCGTGCTCGAGGATGACCTATGACCGTGAAGAGAGTGGTGCGAGGCCACGGGGGGCCCTCTTTTACCGGGCACGCGAGAGGGGAGGGGGACCGAGTTGCCCCTTCGAAGACTATCCTACTTCTCTTTTTGTTAATCTCTCTCTCTCTCTCTCTTTCTTTCCTCTCTCGGCGCCTCGAGGCACGCGCAAACTTCCTTCTCCGCTCGTAGCGCGCGCGCGCGCAATCTCTTCGCCGTCTTCCCTCGCGCCGTTTTGCCTTCGCTCTTACAAGGCAATTTCTCGCGAATCGGTTGGCGAATGTCGTGTCGAAGCATTTACCGCCTGTACCTACAAACGGTCGAGAAATCCCGCCCGAGCTCGACGCCACTTTCTTTATCTCGGTTGCCGCCACTTTTCGTTCTTGCATTCACGCTTCGAAGATGCGCAGAAAGATGGGACGAGAGAGATCACAAAATGGTTGTTTGTAAGATGGCGGCTTTGCTCATGAAATGGCCGCTCTTGTCACAAAATGGAAGCTTTTGTCACGAAATGGCGTCTGTGTCGTTAAATGGTGAGTCGTGTCCCGAAATGGCGGTTGTGTCATAAAATGGCAGCCCGTAATACGAAATGCTAACATGTGCCACGAAATGGCCGCTCTTGCTAGAAAATGGAAGCTTTTGTCACGAAATGGCGGCGCTTCCCGGGTAGAAATTTTTAGAGGGCCCCATTCAGGGCGCGTTCAGAGTACCTGAATGCCCTGGTGGGCACTCGTAAGGCAGCCTGGCAGCGCCCTGGTAGGGAATGTAACGTTGTGTCACATACTGGCCTGATCAGAGTGCCTGATAAGGACCCGATTGGGCAACCTGATCAGGCCCATATGTGACACAACATTACATTTCTTACCAGGGCGCTGTCAGGCTGCCTTACAAGTGCCCTATCAGGGTGTTTAGGTAACCTGAACGCGCCCTGAATAGGCCCTCTCAAAACTTCGACCCGGGTACATCCTTGTATATATGTGTGGAAATATTTTTTTATTAAGGATTCTTATAATAATTTTGATCACATCGTTTGAAGACTAAATGCAATTCTTAATTAATTAATAATAAATGAAGAATAAATGAAATCCTTCGGAAATGAGTGGTAAAGAACACGCCCCTCTAGTGCTCGGACAGTTGTAACCTGCAAATAAATTTATCTTATTGGCGAGGGATTCGGTTACGTTCAACGCAACCTTTGAGGCAAGAGAAAATATATACTCGTTCAAGTTATTTTCTTAGTACTCTGCGTACACACATTTTGCAAATTATAAAAGTTCAAATCGTCCGGACATTTTATTTATGTATAGTCAATATGCCTGTCAACTTCGAATCTACATAAGAATACCATGTTAAGCACCTACAAACATATGGTTATGAATTGTACATACTTTGTTCCGACGACGATGACACTTTTCGAATTTTGCTCTGCGCCTTACGCAGCTGTCGAAATCTTGTAACTCGCATCCGAGTTGCGTATCGTTTTTTGTCGTTGGAGTCCATTTTGTCGTCAATTCGTTATAGTTTTTAAGAAAACGTAAAAACACCACGGCTATTGACAGTTGAATTGCGGTTCCATATAAAAGAAGAGGTTATGTAGATCCATCGAATGTTAAGGCAGTTATAGGGCAAACCTTGAAGTGGCCATATCGTGGAAAGCCTCAGTAGGGCCTCACCCGGCAATTCCTGCATAGGGCCTTGTTGGGGAAAGCCCTAATAAGATCTAATCAGACAAGGCCTTGCTACGGCCTTATCAGGAATAGCCTTAGTAGGGTTTCAGTAGAGAAGGCCCTCATAAGGCCATTTTAGCATTGCCTGATTTCAGGCTCAAACACCTATGGCCCGATGGGGGCATAATCAGGCGTTTCGTAATATGTGTAACCCTATCACTCCCATATCAGAACCTGATCCTGATCAGGCTCACCCTATGAAATTTCTACGTGGGTTGCCACGAAATGGCCGCTCTTGCTAGAAAATGGAAGCTTTTGTCACGAAATGGCGACGCTTGCCACGGAATGGCGTCTGTGCCGTAAAATGACGACTCATGTCTCGAAATTGCGGTTGTGTCATAAAATGGCCGCTCTTGCTAGAAAATGGAAGTTTATGCCACCAAATGGCGGTATTACCATGGAATGGCGTCTGTATCATAAAATTGTGACTCGTGTCGCAAAATGGCGGGTGTACCATAAAATCATATCCTGTGCTACCGAATACCAACATTTGCCACGAAATGGCGGCTCTTGCCGTATAATGGCGTCCGTGCTACAAAGTGGTGACTCGTGTCCCAAAATGGCGGGTGTACCATTAAATCTCAGCGCGTGCTACCGAATGCTAACATTTGCCACGAAATGGCAAATGTTAGCATTTCTTACCACAAAATGGCGGCCCGTACCACAAAATGGCGACTCTTGTCACAAAATGGCCGCCACGGGACAGCGATCACGCTACAAAAAAATCGCAAAATGAACCTTCATCCTCGAAACATCAAAAGATGCGTACAAAGAAGCCAGAAGCAAAAGTACGCGCTCGGGATAATCCGCACGAAAACGTGTCCAGAATATACAAGTCAATTTCAGCGAGTCCGGCATACACTTACACACAGAGACGCACGCGCGCGCGGAACCACAGACAAAAAAAGAGTGACAGTGGCCACGCCTCCAACAGTAGAATTAAACGAGGAGGCTGCTCGCGTCCCCGGACTCGTTGTTGGTCCCTTTCCACACGCTGACATCTCGGAGGACGCTCGGGCGTTGTTCGCGCGAGGGCGAGGGAACACCACCTGCCGGCGAGTCCTCGAATCTCCGACGGGGAGATAACATACGAAACCTACGTGCATCGAGGAATGCGACCGGCAAGATCAGGCTTGGGGTAGGAAACCCGAACTTCGAATGACCAGAAGACTCAAAATTCCGAATTTGAATATTCCGAAACAACAAATTTTGTAAATTTTTGGGTTTTTTTGGGTTTGTTTAAAATCAAAGGTTTAAAATCAGGGACTGAGTAGGAAACCCGAACTTCGATTGACCAAAATTCCGAAACTACAAATTTCGCAAAGATTTTCGTTTTAAATGAAACATACGCGAATATGTAGCTAGGAGTGTCTAGAAGGGGTGGGGTAGGAAACCCGAACTTCGATTGACCAGAAGGCTCAAAATTCCGAATTTGAATTTACCGAAACTACAAATTTTGTACATATTTGGGTTTGTTTGGCTTTCTTTAAAATTAAGGCTTTAAAATCAAACTAACGAACCCAAACAAACCCAAACAAATTTCGAAAACTTTAACGAAATTTTTATTTTCGGACTATTAAAATTCGGAATTTTGAGCCTTCTGGTCAATCGACGTTCGGGTTTCCTACTCAGCCCCGTCTAGAATGTGATAGGATTAGAATTTTGTAGAAAAAATGAAGATCGTCAAAAACGCGTAAAAATGAGTGAAGTCGTGAAAATTCGTGTTTTTTTTTTCAAAAAATCATAACATTGTTATTTTTAGATGAAATTCATTTTCAATTTCATTTTAAATGAAATTTTCACGAATATAATGTTAACAGATAGGATTGTTCGTAACAAATAGTGCAATATTGGATTTTTCAAAAAAGATACTTATTTAGCCACTGGCCGTTAAAGGCTTCATATTTAGTCCGATAGTTGGAGTTGGGGTCCACTAGACCCCAGGTGTGTACGAAGGGTTAAGAGGGAAATAGGGGTTAAGAGGGGAATTAGGACAGCGTTTTCTCAATGATTTTCACGAATTTTTGAAAATTGAAATTTGAACTTTTTACAGGGGTCAAAACAAAAAAGCATGTTTTTTGCCATTTTTTACAACTCTTCATGCAAAAAAAATATTATAAATAATGATGATCTTCCGATTTTAGATTCATATAGAGCGCAATACTATGAAGAAGGTAACTGCCAATTTTCGAAACGATTGTTCTTAAACTTTTGAAACCAGAGTGTACGCAATTTCGAAAAAAGTCGTTTTGAGAAAAAACGCGTTTTCAAAAATAGTGACCTCTCGGTTATACAAGTGGGGCACTGGGGGGTTGAAGGAGAGCTATTCACTCTAATGGCTTATAACAATAGAACGAGCCAGAATTTTCATTTCAAATTTTTGGACCATATTTTTCAATAGTTTAACTAACAATTTATAAAATAAAATAAAATCGATTTTTTCAACCATCTAACCCTAATTCCCGGCTTAATTGACGATCTAAAAAAAAACTTTAGCTCGACTTTCGTACGTCAAACCCGGAAAGTTCAGAACGAAAAAAAAAACGATTTTTGCCAACGGTGGAAACGTCAGTGTCGTATTTTGGAAATTTGACCTGCGCGTTCCTTTGACGTCATCGTGTGATATACTATAAAGCTTTGCAGCGAGTCTATCATAGCCCAACCATGTACAAACATCGCTCAAACTTTACGCGCTGTAACTAACTCATCGTCCCCTATCTCTCTCGTTCTCAATATCTGTCTCTCTCCCTCTCTCTTTATCTCTCGCTTGGACCGCAAAGCTTCGATCGCTTCTGGCAAAGTTTTGCGAGGGGGTGGCGTGTGTGTGAAGGGCGTTGCCCACTAATTATAATTATAGCATAGCAGCATTAGTAGCGTTAATTGCTACGTGAGTCTGGTCAAATAGCCTGGCCCGCGAGCGGAGGAGCTGGGCCTGAATCGAGTCAGGCCCCGGGGCCTCAACGTACCCTCGAGAACAGCGCACGCTTCGCTCTCTTTTGCACTACATTAATATGAATATCCACATGCCCGAGTAAGATCGTGTACAATGTACAGTAGATTAGTCATTTTCTTCTCTCTCTCTCTCTCTCTCTCTCTCTCTCTCTCTCTCTCTCTCACTCTCTCTTCGTACATACGTTCGATTGTTCGCCGTCTTATCCCTCGTCGTTTAATTTTATCTAATCGTTGCTGTAACGAGCTTGTCGCAAGCCGACGACTGACGACAGCAATTAATTTTCGACTTATATCACAAATAGGTCAGACTTTGGGTCAATAATTTACTATTTTATTTTACTTTTAACACTGTTTTTATTTTTATTTACCCTTTATTTTAAATACATATAACAATATTATTATATAATATATTAATTATATAATTATTATATTAAATATATAATTCATATATTATATAAAGTATTTTATATAATTTTTTTTTATCAATGAAAGCAAATTTTAATTCATTTTTCCATTTAAACATACTAAGTTTAGACTTTTTTGTTTATTATTTTATTTTTATTCTATAACTATTTATTAAGCATTATTTAATTTGTTTAAACTTAATTCTTTTTCTTCGTTTTGATTTTACTGTTGTTACAGTTCCTTTGATTTTTACGATTCTTAAAAGATCGATAAATCTGAGTGGGTCCACGTTGAAATTTACATTTTTTGCAACTTTCGATAACTCGTCTATTAGATTTTTTTGACTTTTTTCTACAGTATGTTCAGCGATATTAAATATATAAAATATTGTTTTTCATTATTTGGTATCTTTGGTGAAACTACTATGAGTGGTTTCAGACTTTACAAAGATGACTATTTAATTATCATTATTTAATTTGTCTAAACTTTACAATTTTACTTCGGTTTGATTTTACCGTTACAGTTCCTTTGATTTTTACGATTCTTAAAAGATCGATAAATCTGAGTGGGTCCAAGTTAAAATTTACAATTTTTGCAACTTTCGATGACTCGTCTATTGGATTTTTTTGACTTTGTTCTACAGTATATTCGGTGATATAAAATATATAAAATATTGTTTTTCATTATTTGATAACTATACTCAGCTTTTGGTATCTACACTCAGCTTTTGGTATCTATACTCAGCAACTGACCCAAACAAACCCAAACAAACTCAGCTTTCTCAATATTTTTGTCTGTTCGCCACAACTACGAGTGGTAACAGTCTTTACAAAGATATTCCGTCGTACGCCCACTCATACAGGATTCTAGGTAAGCCCACCCACTGATAGATGGTTTCTGGTGCAACGACGCAACAGGTACATGTAATGCACACGGAATCCGCGACACGCTGATAACAGTAATTACGAAGGGTATGGAGGTGTGTGTTTGTGTGTATGTCATTCTTATATTCCTCTCTCTCTCTTTCTCTAGAATTTTCTCTGTTTCACACTTCGACTCCTCCTTTCTTCCTCTTCCAACTCTCGGCCGTTCTTCATCTCTCTTTCTCTCCCGACCGTCAAAAGTGAATAAAATGCCTCTCGGCAAAGAGGGACTAGAGAATGGAAGAGCGCCGTATTTATCAAGCCCTGACTTAGGAGCGTCAAGAATATTTTCATCTCTTTTCTGCAACCGCTTTGCTCCTTCAACTTGCGCCCTGGGCTACGAGAGAGAACGGGCGGTTTCGCCTAATGCACTAATAACACGGTGGCCGAGCCTCATAATTAATAATGCTCGCGCGAGTATATCTCGCCCACCCCCCCCCCTTTCACTCGCACTCCTGTCTCGTTCGACCTCACCCCATGTATTGGCCCGTTTCGATTCATTGTTGCATTGGCCTCTCGTGTTATTTGCCGTAAAGAGTGAAAGGCCGTAATATTTGCTGCTTTCAGCCCCCTGATGGCTACGTTACTTTTTTTCGTTCATTTCATACATTTTAAATTCATTTTTAATTCATTAAAAATATAAATTCGATAGTTATTCTAATTAATAATTCTACAATTATTCGATAATTATTCATTTACTTCTTTTTTCATTCATTTTGAAATTCATTTTTTATTTAAATTCTCGAATTATTCTAATTAATAATTCTACAATTATTTTATAATTATCAATTTACTTCTTTTTTCATTCATTTAGTTTATTTTAAATTCATTTTAAATTCATTTTAAATGTAAATTCCATAGTTATTCTAATTAATAATTCTACAATTAATCTATAATTATTAATTTATGTATTTTTTCATTCATTTTGAAATTCATTTTAAATTCAAATTCTATAATTATTCTAATTAATAATTCTACAATGATGTTATAATTATCAATTTACTTATTTTTTCATTCATTTAATTCATTTTAAATTCATTTTAAATATTAATTCGATAATTATTTTAATTAATAATTCTACAGTTATTCTATAATTATCAATTTTCTTCTTTTCATTCATTTCATTCATTTTAATTTCAATGTAAATAAAAATTCTATAATAATTCTATAATTCTTAATTAGTTCTCAATGCCTATGACATTTCTATTCCAACGTCCCTAAATTATTGTTCTAAAATAAAAGATCGTAATTCCATCACGATTGCACGAAGTGACTAGTGCCCAAACATAATTATTATCTGTACGTCAAGATCTTCCGAGACGCATAAATTCGTTCGAATTAACGACAGAACGTTGAAATTGCATTGGGAACTCGAAACAAAGGACGCAAATTGAAATGTTTATTCGGCTGGGTGTGGAACGTCGCCTGGTCCAGCCGGATGAGACAATAGCGAAGAAAAGTTTGTCAAATTTGAACAAGAAGGGGAGGGGGGAAAAATCAGAGAAGTCCACAAGTTTGTACACCGGGGATACAAGAAGGAACACAACAAATGATTATTCTCCGGACGGGAATTTTATGTTTGACAAACTTGAGGAAGAAGAAAGATTGGGATTTGTAAGAGTACAGAGAAGGTAAGAAAATAAATTCGCGTGGCATACAACGAGAAAGTACGACGAGTAATTTTAATCTCGTCTTTTGAGGCTTCGTAAATTTGTTCCTCTCTTTTAACTCCCCTCGCCCCTCTCCCTCTCCCTTTTGCTCCCTCGTGAAAGTGGTTCTCGCGTTTTCGCCCTCCCCCCTCCCCCTCTTCGTTGTCACAACGGAACGGCGATCCCCGTGGCCTCCGCACTTTTTTACCCCCCGCCCTTAAGGAGCCCTCAAGGGTCGCCGATTCGCGGCTCTACTGAGGGAATGGGAGGTCGCCTCGCTCTTGGCGGACAAATAAGATAATCTCTATTATAAACTGAGAGCCGAAGCCGCGAGTAAACGACCGGGAGAGAAAATGAGTGAGAAAGAGGGTTCGTAAGACGAGAGTACAAACCCTCCTCTCTTCGTTCCTCTTTCATTCGCTTTACAGTCGACGAATGAAAAGTTTTGAAAAAAAAAGTGCTTCGGTATTATTTTGGGTTTGGGTTTGTTTGGGTTACGTGAGCATCTATTCGGTTGGTAGAAAAGTCATTTCTTTAATGAAGTAATTTACTAAAGTAATTTGATTATCTGCTAAAGTAATTAGTTTGGTAACTTTAGTAGCCTTAGGAAGTACTTTACTAACTTTAGTGACTTTAGGATGTACTTTAGTAACTTTAGTAACCATTTTAGTAACTTTAGTAACTTTAGTAACCATTTTAGTAACTTTAGTAACTTTAGTAACTTTAGTAACTTTAGTAACTTTAGTAACCATTTTAGTAACCACTTTACTAACTTTAGTAACTTTAGTAACCATTTTACTAACTTTAGTAACTTTAGTAACCGTTTTAGTAACTTTAGTAACCATTTTACTAACTTTAGTAACCATTTTACTAACTTTAGTAACCATTTTACTAACTTTAGTAACCATTTTACTAACTTTAGTAACCATAACTTTAGTAACTTTAGTAACCATTTTACTAACTTTAGTAACTTTAGTAACCATTACACTAACTTTAGTAACTTTAGTAACCATTACACTAACTTTCGTAACTTTAGTAAGCACTTTTCTAACTTACGTAATTACTTTACTAAAGTAATTTCTTTCGAAATTACTGTCTTGCCAACCCAATAGAAGAAAAACCTCTTTTTTTTATCATCTACGAGGTCAGTCTGAAAATTTCTCGGGCTGAAAACATGTGATCGCTGATACCAATAAATTATTGTTTTTCTATATATTCTCTCTACCACCTGAACGATTTTTTTATGTTCTGTGGCATAAAGACAATTTTGAGGATAATTTTTTAATTGATTTACATTTCTGATGAAAAGGGTACAGGTCGGGATATAGAGGAACTGGAAGAGAGAAGTTTCTTCCTGTCAAACGCACGGCCTATGTAATTTTTTTGCTATTTGACACCATAAGGCGTTGGATTAACACAAAATTGACTAGTGAGATCTAAAAATGGACGTTTCTCGGATATAGCGTATTCACGAGTTGTGAAAGCGTCAAAAAGTGATTTTGTTCGTTCCTGGTGACCGTTATATATTGCCGAGTAAGACATTAAACGTTTGTGGGAGAACTGGAGCGCTGCCCGTCGGCCAGTGCTCGGACTACGCGCGCACGATAGAAACTGATACAATTGTTCCGCAATGGTTTTGCGCTTTTCCGTTTTATTCCCATCGATAACGTACATATTATATGCAAGTTATCGTTATCGTTCGTTACCGTACGTTATCGGAATCATTCGTTATCGTTATCGTTCGTTACCGTACGTTATCGGAATCGTTCGTTATCGTTATCGTTCGTTATCGTTATCGTTCGTTATCGTTATCGTTCGTTATCGTATATTATTGTTATCCTTCGTTATCGTCCATTATCGTTATCGTTCGCTATCGTATATTATTGTTATCGTTCGTTATCGTATATTATCGTTATCGTTCGTTATTGTATATTATCGTATGTTATCGTTCGTTATCGTTATCGTATGTTATCGTTCGTTATCGTTATCGTATGTTATCGTTTGTTATCGTTATCGTTCGTTATCGTTATCGTTCGTTATCGTTATCGTACGTTATCATTCGTTATCGTTATCGTTCGTTATCGTATGTTATCATTCGTTATCGTTATCGTTAGTTATCGTACGTTATCGTTATCGTTCGTTGTCGTACGCTATCATTATCGTTCGTTGTCGTACGTTATAGTTATCGTTCGTTACCGTTATCGTTTGTTATTGTACATTATCGTTATCGTAAGTTATCATTCAAATATGTAGCCAACGTATTTTTTCTATCTTTTGTCGTCTCAACAGCCTCAGTTTTTCACGAAATTCAATTGACTTTTATCAAACTCACCCAGGAAGCTGTGCAATCGTTGTTGCCGAGATTCTGATACGCCGGAACGCATCTGAACGTCATGGCGAAATTGATGGTTTTCTTTTCGTTTCAAACTTTAATCTTCCGCTGTTTTTCCAAAACCAGAAATAGAAGTGTGAATATTTGCAGGTCACAACTTACCTAGAACAAAACGAAACACTTAGTTAGCGATGCGGAATTACATTACATAACAATGTCATAAAATCATCAAATTAATTTAAACAATTCGAACTCTTGGTTTTATTTTTGGGGTTTTTATTTTTTTTTTTGTATTTTCAAATATTTTGATGTAATTATCGAGGAGAAAAAAGAGAAAGCATAGAGATTGATTAATGAAGTTTCGAACGTTGTTTTATTGATTTTTTCTGTTCATATAAATATACTTATTCGATTTAAAAAGTATCTGTCAATCAAAAAAGACATTTCGAAGCTCTTTTTCATTTTTCAACTAATACATGCTGAAGTCTAATTAATTTAATATGGGGTTATTCAAAGAGTTACTATAAATAGTTCCTTCCAAACGCATACTCAAATGTCCAGACCCTTAATTCTTTCTTACCGAATTAGACGCTAATTCCATCCCTGGCATCAAATTTTTTGCAAGAGATAATCCAACTGGACCGAATTCAGAAATGCTGATTTAAATAGTCCTTTAAATGTCTATTAAATATTCTTAACCATTATAATGTCCCTTATATATTTTTGTGCATTAAAATGTCTATTTAAACATTTTTGTGTATTAAAATGTCAATTTTGACATTTTCGTTCACTAAAATATCTATTCAAACATTTTTTCATTAAAATGTGTATTCCAATCTTTTCCTTTAAACGAATGCCCTTCAAACAGGAATTAATCCATTTGCATTTGATCTCAAAGAAACATGAAGTAAAAAATCAGTTAAAAACCAGAAAATTCGCGTTTATCTTAACATTCGCTCTCACTTTTATTCCCTCGATGTAACAACGCCTCGAGTCGTCCGGAACAAGATTCCGGATGCGGCATTTATTCTCTTTCTCTCTCTTTTTCTCTCCTTTCCCCTCTCTCTCAGACACTTTTTTTCAACAAAAAAAGATCCTCACGAGACTCCTATAATTTGTCTCATTATGCACGCGCGCGCGCGGGCGCCTATTCCAAAGGAATTCCTCTAAAAGGGAGAAGTGAAAAAGAAACGAAAAAAAAATCATGACCGAACGTGTATATGTGTTGCATAAGAAACCGCGGGATGTGCGTGTTTCTGCGAGGCTCATCAAAGTGATTATTAGAGCGATCTGCAACGGGCGCTGAGGGGACTTTTCAATGGACTCTTTCTTGGAGAAAAGGAGAAAGACGTCCAGTCAGATCGATAAAGCCATGAATCGAAAAAGAAGTCATTGGATATTCTCAGTATTTTTATATTTGCAATAAAATCGATGTTTTTCTACGCACATGATTTTCTATGTGCAATCTAGTTACTATTAGTTACCAGGCAACAAAAAATGGTGTTTTCATGGGGTTGGAGTTTGCATCGTTGGAACCCAATGAATTCCTTTTTTTAATTTTCCATTTTTATTATCATCGAAAATTATATAACACTGGATTATTATAAATCGCTGATTAAAAATTCCTAGAAATTCTGTCTTAATTTAAATAGTTCAAATTTGCACAAGAAATATTATAAAATAAAAAATAAAATTGATGTTTTTCTACGCACATGATTTTCTATGTGCAATCTGATTACTATTAATTACCAGACAACGAAAAATGGTAATTTCAAACAAAACTGTCTGAAATATACTTCTTCATGGGGTTGGAGTTTGCATCGTTGGAACACAATGAATTCCTTTTTTTAATTTTTCATTTTGATTATTATCGAAAATCATATAACACTGGATTATTATAAATCGTTGATTAAAAATTCCTAAAAATTCTGTCTTAATTTCAATAGTGCAAGTTCACACGAAAAAATTGTAAAATATAAAATAAAAATATTTCGTTGCCCTAAATCGATAAAAACTTGGACTGCACGTCTCGACCCTCTATATCTCGAGGCAATCCCAATCAAGTAAACCAGCTGTGCGAAGGACGGTCTCCAAAGTCGAACCTCTTCGAAATCACGTTTTCCAGCTCTATCTTTACACCTATAACTATATATAAAAATAGACACGCCGGGCAATGTGCATCCACATACGAAGGGCTGAGAGAGGATCGAGCGATGGTGGCACAGAAATGAATAATGGATTCGAACGCGCAGCCATACCGGGACCAAGTTGAATATTCATAATGCTCGCGGATCGACGGTTATACGTGTGCAAGCCTGTTCGGGAGAACGGTACAGGCTACATTTCGCTCCTGTCTCACCCTCCTCAGCAACCCCCACCTTTCCCCCTCCGCCCCTCATTCGTTCTCTTCGTCCTTTTCCAACCAAATCTGCCTGGCCCCTCACCCTCTTTTGCACAACCGATTCTCCTCTTCCATCCCGTTTGAGCTCGCCCCCAATGCCAGATACGCGCGTATGTACCGTAGAAATTCACGGGGACGCTGCGAGCTTGCGTCCCCGGTTGCTTGAGTCCTCGGTTGCCGTTCCCGCGCTCTGTTCTCTTCCTTCACTTTGAGCGAGAGAAAGAGTGGGAGTAGCCAGTCAGTTTGATATCGAAGAGATACGATATGATATGATATGATATGATTTAATATGCCCCAGTGAACTTTCGGGCAAATAATCTTAAAAATACAATTTAAATACATTGAATGTTATAACAATAGAGATAACATGATAATCCTTAACATACATGATAATAATGGTAATGATAATATTAACAATGATAATCTCGGTAGTTTTAATTATAATGATAGAAATAATAGACTAATAATAATAATCCTTATATAAAAGAAAAATATAAA
>JAPYZJ010005332.1:0-16047 GCA_030522765.1 Ophioninae sp. B BG-2022a
TCCCAGACTTACGTGGCAGGTGTTGAAAGTCAAACGGTTTTTCCTCGGAGTTTCTCTTGGCTCGTCATTTCCTTTGTTCTTGTTGTTTTCTTGTTGCTGTTGTTTGGGTTTGTTTGGGTTTGTTGTTGTCTCGATGAAAATCGACGAAAAACGAAACTTTTTGAATGTCGTCGGCTTCACTGGCTCGTTCAACTACTTTTTGTTCTCGTTTGGGTTTGTTTGGGTTTGTTTGGGTTTGGTATGGGATTGTTTTTTTTTCGAGTTGGATTATTCGACGAGTTTTTTTTTCTGGTTTTTGATGTTAGGCGGCTCGGATCGACGATAAAACGAGGTTGAAACTAGCTCGCGTCGCGACGGCGCATCGATCCTGAGGATCCGGCGAGGGCACTTGAACTTTTTCGAAATTACGCAATCTTGGGTTTGGGTTAAGGGATATTTGAGGTTAGAGGTGATGTTTCGTGGTTTTTTTGAGGTTTGTTTGGGTTAGTTTGGGTTTGTTTGGGTTTGTTTGGGTTTTCAGAATCGACGACGAATTTAACGAATCTTTTTCGTGGTTTTACGTTTTTTTTGTCACTTTTCAGTCGTCAAGCTCTTTGCAAAGAGTCGTCGCACTGTCAACTAGATTTTTTCCACTTTTCACCAAACTTTCGTCGATTCGCGAATCGATGGCCCCGAGCAACTTCCGGTTTGCACGAATCTTTGAAAAAACGAACATTTTGAGGATTCGCGGATTCGGGACGCCGAAGGCGTCGACGGTTCGACGGTTGAGGATTCACTGGCTTGTTTACTCGCTCGAGAACCTCGAGCGTTTCTTGGCCGTTGCTTTACGGGCTATTTTCACTTCAAGATCGCCCGAGCGATCGTTGCGACGCTTCGTCCCTTCGAACACCTGACGCGTACTTGACCGCGAACCACCCCGATATCACTATCCTCGGAACTTTCCAATTTTCTTTTCACTCGATTTTCCGTAATCCGGTTTTTTTAAGGCTCGCCGGATCATCGTTGTTCCGGTAACGACTTTCGATCGAATTCGAGCTTTCGTGAAAGCTTTTTTTTTTATTTAGGTTTGTTTGGGTTTAGTTTAGGTTTTTTTTGGGTTTCGTTTGGGTTTGTTTGGGTTTTGTTTGGGTTTCGTTTCGAGTTTCGATCAAATTCAAGCTTTCATAAAAGCTTTTTTAATTTAGATTTTCTTTGGGTTAGTTTAGGTTTTTTTAGGTCTGTTTGTTTGGGTTAAAATATTTTTTCAAATCCCCAAAAATCATTGCAAAAACGAAAATCCGTTCGAAATTTCCAAAAACTCCACCCGGAATTAAATATTAATTTCTAACGTTAAAAAAACCATTTTAATTCGGAAACAATAACCCAATATAATTTTCCAATCGATGCCACAAAAATAAACAAAGGATTGAGGCAGGGGGTTGAAAAATTTAAAAAAAAATAAAATAAACTCGAGATAAACGAAAAATAAAAAAGCTACCCGGAAGTGATAAAAAAAAGTGAATTTGGGGATCCGAGGGAAAACGAGGGAATAAAAAAAATGGGGAGGAAAATAAAATCGAAGATTAGCGCGAATACGCGAAAAATCGAGAGTTGACGGACGCGTCACGAGAGAGAGAGGCAAGCGCTGCGTGGCGGGTCGACCGCGACTGAGTCTCTCGGGCCTCGGAGAGTCCGCCGGTCGAGCTTGAATGAGCCTCGCAAAAAGGCGCGAGGGGAGGGGGGGGGGGGGGGGGGGGTCGCCGGTGAGGGATGGGGGGGGCGGATAGAGAGAGAGAGAGAGGGAGGGAGAGAGAGAGCGCACGCGTGAGAAAACGAGAGAGAGAGACGTGTATTACAATGCTCGATAACAGTGTACGAAGAGGGACGACAACACGCTAGGAGCCAGTAGAGCCAGACAGTATTGGAACAGCCCTTGCCTCGGGCCTCGCACCGAAGAGAATCGTCAGATTCGAGGGGACAGAGAAAAGAGATGGAAAAGAGAGAGAGAATTATGATAACGATGATAATGATGATTTTATTATGTTCAAGTATTTACTTTCAGACTTTAGACGTTAAACAGTAAATTCATATCGCAATAAAAATGGTAATGTAAAAAAAAAAAACAAAAAATATTTAAAAATAGTAAAAAAAAACTATAGATATAAAAAATAGTATTTAAAAAGAAATTCAAAATTTAAAGAAAATATAAGGTATGGATTATATTTTCTTCAAATTTGCAATTTTTTTGTTTTTTATTTATTTATTCCTCTCTCTCTTCTTTCCTAGAAAATCCTAAATAAATAAATCAATAAATATACATATATAAGTATATTTCTGTATCTAGAAAATACGAAGAAAAATAAAAATCCAAAAATCCAAAATTTGAAGAAACTATAATTTATTATTTAAATACATTTTTAATTTTTAAAAAATCCAGTTTTGCGAATGGACGACTTCCCTCTAAAATCCGTTGATTCCTAAAGAAGAAGAAGAAGAGCGAAGGGTCTGTAGTAACCGGATCAGGCAGTTTCGCGAAAAATCGGAAAATCGCGTAATTGGATCGGTAAGGAAAGAGAGAAGAAGACAAGTGAGGAGTGGGAGGGTTTTGGGAGGATAAATACGTTTTGGGGAATGTAAGAGTGTCCCCGAACTGGTTATTAGTCCCTGGGAGATCGAGGAGATATTTATACGAGGACTTGATTAACGGTTGGTCGAGGATACCTTCGGTGGATAAAGGACGCGCTTTACTTTTACCAGGAGAAGCCATTAGGGTGGAAAGAAAGAGAGAGATAGAGAGAGAGGGTTGGTTTTGGAGTCTGATACGTCTGGTAGGATCTCGACGGGCGTAATACACGAACGAGCACGCTCGGTTCAGTACGAGGAAAGGGCGCCTACGGGCCTCCCTTTTGTAATGAAAAGGGTCTGGCTCGAGGGCCGCCGGGGCTTTTTCTTTGCCGGGGAACCACCGGAGACACGACGCCATTAGCAGTCTCGAGGACACCAAGAAAGAGAGACGGACCGAGAGCTTCCGAACCCTGCGCGTCCCTCTTTCGATCTTGTTTTTTTTTTGTTATGATAATTATGATTTATTTTTTTATTTTTTTTATTTTTTTTTTTCGGGTTTGTTTGGGTTGTAGGTATACTAGAACGTAGTGAGTAATTATCAGGAGCTTTTCTTTTTTTTGTCTTTGTTTGTTCATTATTTGTTTATTATTTTTTTATTCACATATTTAGTATTTATTTAGTATTTTTTTGTTCATATATTTGGTGTTTATTTATACATTTATTAATTATTTTCTTATTCATATTTTTATTATTTATTTAGTATTTTTTGTTCATATATTTATTGTTTATTTATATATTTATTAATTATTTTTTATTAATATTCATTATTTATTTATACACTTATTAAGTATTATTTTTATTAATATATTTATTATTTATTTATACATTTATTTATTATTTTTTTATTCATATATTTATTATTTATTTTTCTATTTTTTTTATTATTTATTTATTCAAATGTTTATTATCATGGCTTCGATAAAAGAACGTATAAAATCTGAAAAAGTCCGTGTTTACATCTCTAACCCCACCAAAGCTGCTTACTACGTCAAAATGAAAGGAAAATGGGAAATAAACATTTTCAAACGAATGGAAAAAGCGTGTCGAGAGGATACTCGGAATGGTTGGCGTTCGCGTGGTCCACCAGGCATCCAGGGATGGAGTGGCTTTTACGAGCGTCACTGGGTTAGTTTGCATGATACCCCTCCCTCACCCCCTCTCCCTCTCTTCCCTACCATACGACGGTAAATTGACGGATCATCCCTCATAAAAATAAAGCCCTTAAGGGCAGCTTCGAATAAGCCCTTGAGAGGACCCTCGATAAGCCCATAGAGCAAGCCTCAATAAGCCCTGAGGGAAAACCTCGACAAGACCTTAAAGTTGTGAAAAAATGACCTTTGAAGCTTCTCTAAGGACAAGGGCATCAAGCAGGCCCTTAGTTCTCAAAGATTCACAAAACCAAGTCAGGATCAAGATTGGCAATGATTTTTGACATTATTAGGATGAAAATTGAATGAGACCCAAAACGAACCCAAACGGACCCAAACGAGCTGTAATTCGAAACCAAACAAGCCCAAACAAGCTACAATTCCATTAACACCCAGAAATTCAATTCGAACTTTGATGGATACTTTACATTAGGATGAAAATGAACTCGGACCCAAACAAACCCAAACAAGCTCTAATTCGAACCCAAACAAGCCCAAACAACCTTCAATTCCATTAACTCCGACAAATTACGGCTTCCATGCGTACTTTCGCAGTCCCTCAGTCGTTGTTTGTCGTTTCCCGAAAAAAAAAAGCCACTGAAAAAATTCCAAACCTAAAAAAAAAAAAAAAAAAAAAAAAAAAAAAAAAAAAAAAAAAAAAAAAAAAAAAAAAAACAAAAAAAAAAAAAAAAAAAAAAAAAAAAAAAGAAACGGATTGGACGAACGGTACGGGAAGAGCAGGGAAAAGTACATTGCAGGCCGTCATTATCCATGAGCGGAGTGACACGTTACACGTGTCTAGCGTCACGGTACGACCGTAACCCCGGACAATTAGCGAGGAGTTGCTAGAGCTAGAAGTGTGATGCAATTACTGGGAACATTGGCTATTGACAATTGGTTGGCCAGTCGAGCGTTTAATTGAATCATCCGTTTGAATCGTTGATGCACGCAATATGGCCGAAGCTTGCGGGAACGTCGAGGGAGAGAGGGGGGGAGGGAGATGTTCATCGGCATCGATTCGTCTCTCGGTAACGAAACCCTCCGGAGTTCCAGCGCTGCGAACCTTCTTTGACCACGACGGGCCAAAATAAGCCAAAACGAAAAAAAAAGGAAAATGGCACTTTTGGGGTCATCAAGGTCGTGGAGGGGAAGACTAGAGGTCAAAGAACGGAAAATGGCACTTTTTGGGTCATCAAGGTCGTGGGGTGGAAGACTAGAGATCGTAGAACGGAAAATGGTACTTTTTGGGTCATCAAGGTCGTGTGGTGGAAGACTAGAGGTCAAAGAACGGAAAATGGCACTTTTTGGGTCTTCAAGGTCGCGGGATCGAAGGCCAGAGGTCAAAGAACGAAAATGGTACTTTTTGGGTCATTAAGGTCGCGGGGTGGAAGACTAGAGGTCAAAGAACAGAAAATGGAAATTTTGGGTCATCAAGGTCGTGGGGTCGAAGACTAGAGGTCAAAGAATGAAAATGGTACTTTTTGGGTCATCAAGGTCGCGGGGTCGAAGACTAGAGGTCAAAGAACGAAAATGGTACTTTTTGGGTCATCAAGGATGCGGAATGGAAGGACAGAGGTCAAATCGGACAAGGGTTATCTCAAGTGATCAGACAAGCTCGACCTTCTTTCACCCTCGCTTTTCCTTTTCTTCACTTCCGGTTCTTCCACGTGCGTTACCCATTAACCGTTCTCGCGTGCGGAACGCTCGAATCACGCGATAACCGGTAAACGCAGCCTCACGAGGTTACCGAGTATCCCCCGATCGGATGCTCGCCACTTCCGGTGACCTTGAACGCGTGTCAGTGTCCTTCATAAATCTTGAGTCGAGCGCGGGCTCGATCCTACCGGACTTTCCTAACGGAGGAAAATACAAAGTGATTTATCGGAGTTCCCCACGTCAAGGTCGCTCCAAGGTCATTCCAAGGTCATTCCAAGGTCAAGCCACGATTAGCGACAGGAAAGCCGATAGAAAAAAAAGGGAATGTGTTTTTATTTGGTGTAAACACGAGTTTCGTTAACCCAAACAAACTTTCCAGTCATCGTTTCATTTTCTATCCGGTCGAAGCTAGAATCTTATTTGATTTGCTTTTTTTTTCAATGTTTGGGTTTGTTTGGGTTTGTTTGGGTTTAACTGCAAATCTGCTTTTCACGTGCATCGGATGAAAGGGAAAGAGGATAAAAAAGAACGATGAAAAAAAAAACGAATAAAGTAAATAAAAAGCGTATCCAACGAGGCTCGCATGACGAACGATCGTCGAGGGACTGTTTTGTTTGACAAAACAGTTGCGCGCGCGGTTTGAAAGGTGAACGACGAGGTCCGGGTTGAGCCGTACCGCGAGCAGGAACGAGCGAGCCTCGATCGATTTTTGTCGCGGTGTTATCGATACGACGTTGTTGATGTTGTCGTTATTGACGATTGGGTCGAAAGCGGGAGGCAAATGAGCGATAAGTAGCTTTTCTTAGGTTTGCTCGCCAGTGGAACTCTTTTCGTTGAACTGGTCGGGACTCTTGGTGTTTTTGGACGCCAATAAAAGAATACCCAAAAGACGGAAGATTTCGTTTAGAAATGGCGTCGGTTTCGGTTACGGATGTTCCAGACATGGAAACCAAGCCGAAGAGGATTAATCAGTACATAGGAGCGCTGGTAGGTCCGTATTAGGATTTTCATAAAATGGATCGCAGCCTCCATCTCTTTCCTTCGCTTTCATTCCAACCTCAACAAACCCAAACAAATTCATGTCGTGGTCATCGATGATGGAGTCATTGATGACCGGGATCAAACGATCTAGGGTAAAAACCCAAATAAACCCAAACATCGGTAGAAAGAATTCGAGGCTTCGGTTTGTTTGGGTTTGTTTGGGTTTAACTTGAAAAAGTATATTTTAGCAGCATCGCTCGGTGGTTTCTCGCTGGGTGTTTCCCTCGCGTGGAATTCGAGCGCGAGTGAAGTCTTGAGGAACGTGACGAGTGCTAGCATGATTGAGATCGGATTGGTCGGAAGTGCGGTGAACGCAGGGGCTTGCTTGGGGGTCCTCCTGGTTCCTTGTGTTTTGCGATCCATCAGCCGGATCGCCGCGATGTTTGTCAGTATACCGATCAACATGCTGGGATGGGCTTTGATCTGTTTCGCCGGTGAAAACCAGGTTGGTCGATGCGAGTTACCCCCAAGAGTCTGTTTGGGTTTGTTTGGGTTATCTCGAGGATTTTCTTGGTTTTCTCGAAGGTGTGGTCACTTATATTGGGTAGAACAATCTGCGGAATCGTCGGTGGAATACTCTGCGTCGCGACGCCCCTCTACATCGCTGAGATCGCCGACAAACGATCCCGGTCACGTTTACTCACCCTCTTTCAACTGCTGGTCAATTGCGGGGTCATGTACGCCTTCCTCGTCGCGTACGGGCTCGAAGAACGCGAAGCTATATGGCGGTACAGCCTGGTCTGCGCACTCGCCTGCGCACCCATCGCCCTAGTCAATTTTTTACCCGAGAGCCCCCTTTATAACCTGGAAAAAGGCAATACCGCAGCCGCCGTACGATCCCTCAGGTGGTACAGAGGCGATGCCTACAAGCATCAAGAAGAGCTGGAGCAATTTGAAAAATTACTCGAGATGCGCCAGACGGGCTTCCGGGTGAGTATATTCAACACTCCAATTCCAGATGTATCACTTGTCACACGTGGCACGTGGAATTCCAGAAACAGGTTTGTACCCTACTATTCCTAGGGGGAGGTCCTCAAAATTTTTCGTCGTTTCTTCTTTTTCCTTATCCAAAGATTGTTTTTCCAAAATTTCAGTCAAAAACGAAAAATACTTCTGACCATTGGGGTACCCTACATGCCCACGTTTTAGCTGCGCAATGCTCTTTTACGGTCATATTTTCATGAAGCCGATGGAGGTCCCTACAATTTTTCTTCATATCTTCTTTTTCCTTATCCAAAGATTGTTTTTCCAAAATTTCAGTCAAAAACGAAAAGTGCTTCTTACCATTAGGGTACCGCACATACCCACGTTTTAGCTGCGCAATGCTCATTCAGGGTCATATTTTCATGAAGCCGATGGAGGTCCCTACAATTTTTTATCATATCTTCTTTCTCCTTATCCAAGCATTGTTTTTCCAAAATTTGAATAAAAAACGACGAGTATTTCTGCCCGTTTGGGTGCCCCAAGTAAAACCGTGGGGTACCCTACATACCGACGCTTTTGCTGCACCACGTCGAACTCATTTGTGACAAGCCTTTTTCCCTCGGGTACTTGAAAGTTTCTGACACGATTGTCTCGATCACCAGGCATTGGGAAGATTGCTGAAGAATCGTCGGGTACTGCGTTCGATCGGTGGTTCTCACGTGATGATCGTGGCCCACCAGTTGAGCGGTATAAATATCATGATATTCTACGCGCTGGTGATATTCAATCAGGGTGGATCTGGAGAGACGAGCGGTGAGGAATTGACCCTCGTCGTTGGAGCGGTACAAATAATCTCTAGCCTGTTGTGCACGGTGGCGATCGATCGACTAGGAAGAAGAGTACTCTCGACCGCGTCGGCGGTGTTGACGGGTGTCTCTCTCATTTTGCTCGGTGCGTCCTCGAAGCGAGAGGTGGGCCTGCGCGCACTCAAACCCAAACGTGCGACGGAGATGAAAAGGGTGACCCCATAACGTTCGTTTGGGTTGTTTGAAGCAGGTTGGTACTTCGAGGCGAGGGATGGTGACCCGGAATTGTACGAAGACACTTACGGCTGGATGCCACCGACCTGGATGTGTCTATTCTTCGCTGCTTTCAATCTGGGCTTAGGACCGTTGACTTGGTCCATCATTGCTGACGGCTTTCCCGCCGAAATGAGGATCGGCGGCGCCACCAGCGCTGCCTTTCTCAACTGGCTACTCTCCCTGTTGGGTACTTTCGCCTTTGGCAAAATGGTCATTTCCCTGGGCATAACTAGGACCATGTGGGTCTTTGCTGGTTGCTCGTGGATCGCAGCCCTCTTTTGCGCCCTTCTTGTACGCGACAACACTGGGATGAGCATGCTGGAGGTCCAAATGGACTTTGCGACCAATCCGGACTTTGAAGGCAACCGGACCTAGGAACAAAATGGGGTCCTACTCTTCGACTCTCTTTTTTCTATCCAGTTCTTTCGGCGAATTAAATTTTATCCCTCGGTGATCCTTTGACCTAACATCTGACGTTTTCACAACCTGCTATCCTGGCATTGGCTTATCCAATGGCCAATCCTACCCCCATTCTTCTTTTTCTCTTTTTTCCTTTGTGATAGCCTTGCCTAGTGAAGACTGCCTGGAAAGCTCTTCCGGTCGGTTCGAGCTGGAGGTTGTTTTCGAAGGTTAAGGGTGACCGAAAAAAAAGAAACAAAGAAACTTCGGAACGAAAATCGTGGAGGCTGATAGGGTCGTGGGTTCGTATCGAAGGGATGAGTCTCTTCGAGGGTGAATCTCGAAAGGGCCAATTTCAGGTTTTACGGGAAATTCTGGAAATGAGGTCGACCGTAAGTAATCGACTTACTTCGACGACCTACCGAACAACGAACGAAATACCAGTTCGAGAAAAAAAATCTTACAAAAAATGGACTTTGATGGGGGATGAAGAGAAAGTTACAAAAGCAAACGAAACTTTTTCCCGAAGTACAACGGAATGATGTTTCGTTGTATTTCGGATATCGGGATATCGAAGGATTCGTTCCAGAATTTTCACAAAACCGTTTCGTTATTAGCCCACCCTATCCCTTCGAACAATCGCGATAAAACTTTTCATTCGATTATCTCCGCGAGGGTGACTGATACCCGTTAAATCCAGAAGCTTTCAAACCCGATCGATGAGGAACGAGGAAGGGTCGCGATTATTCCTTTCGCTAACCCAAACAAACCCAAACAACTTCCGGTATACTTCGATCGACCTGTTCGTTAAGGGGTTAATCACGATTCTGTTAAGGGGTTAATTACGATTCGAGCGTTGGTGACAATTCTGTTTGGGTTTGTTTGGGTTTGTTTGGGTTACATAAGAGGATAACGATACAAAGTGACTTTTTTGCCAACCTATATACTTTTATCTATTAAAAAATCAATTTTCATTCTTTTCCATTTCACATTCCCAAAAACCCAATAAAAAAATCCAAAAAATCCAAAAATCAAAATTGGCAATTTTGAAGTTAAATTCGAAAAACAAAACCAAGGGGGAAAAAGAGGCTATGGAGAAACTTGGGCTGGGGACGAGATTAATGGGAGCACCGTGATGCGACGATAAAAATATCACCATGCTCATCGAGTCTCTAAAAAAAAAAAGAAAAGAACGCAATCTCCGAGTCACGAGCTGAGGATCCAATAGAGCTTGCAAACGATTATAAGCCCTAGTCTAGTATGTGTGTACTTGACACACGACGCTGTAAAACCGAAGCGCTTGTCCATCGCAAAAGAGACAAAAGTGGCTGAAACGGATAATTGCCTAGGAATAAAGAGGAAAAAGAACGGACGAAAAAAAAAGGAAAAATACGCAAAGCTGGCACGAGAGTTTAGCAGCTTGTGAAATCGAAACCAATGACGCCGACCGACGCGATACGTTTTCCGACCTATCCCCTTCGCCCAATGTCGATGGACATTTTATTCCGATAATACGAACCAGATTTACGGTTTTGTGTATCGCTTGTTCGACAAAAAAAATTCTGAAACGAAAACTGCCATTTATCGGGATGTAACATTCCACCTGTAAGTACGATCAATGTTCGATAACGGTTTTAAGCATTCCTGGATGGACGTTAATAAATCACAAAAATTATTTAACCCTCGAGGAATTTTTTGGAAATTTTGAAAATTTTTTTTAAACGATCGACGAATTTTTTGTCCATTTTTCCAATAATTATTTAGTAGTAATTTAGAGGTTATGAATGGAAGAATTTAAATTGTTGCTAAATAGGTATTTAAAAAGTTGGGAAAATTTCTGGTTATTAGGGAAATTATTTTTTTTGGCGTAACAATATTACGTGAATTATTTGACAATTTTTTAATTTATAATTCAATAGTTATAAATTGATAAATAAAAATTATTACTAAATAAGGATTAAAAATCGGAAATATTTTTGCAAAATTCCAAAACCATAGTTCTCAATGGAAAATTAATCTACAAATAACTAAACAATTATACGATAAATAATTTCATAAAAATTCGAATTAAACCTCCTACTGGCTGGATATAAAAAAATGTTTTTAAAAAATTGGAAAATTAGTGGAACGATTCCAAAATCAGGTAAACTTCCGGTTCCGATAAAAAGCCTCGATCAACGGTATCAATCTCCGATAAAAAAATGAACTCGTATTAAAAAAAGTGAAAAAAATAAAAAAGGGGTATTAAATCGAAGAGAACGTGGAGTAAAGTCACGCAGGTGTACTTATCGCGAGTCGCGCTATCGGGCATACGCTATTCTGACAGAATCCTCAACAAACGTCTTTCCCGGCGTGGCTTGAGATGACACACGGTGCTAGGGAACGCGAGAGGTACGATATCCGGGTGCAATTTATTCCGTAGTCCCGGATGTTCGAAATCTCGAAAAAGATCGAGAGAGAGCGAGAGAAATGGAAAGCGGAATGAGAACAGCGGTTGCCAGCGAGATGAGAAATTTTATAGGCAAAAGTACGCTCCTCGGAGTTTTTCCGATCCGCTGCCAATCACGGTAAATCAGGCTCTCCTTGTACTCCCGATGCGATTCCAGACACGTCTCATCCTCGCTTTTTCCTTTTTCTATTTTTTTCCATTTTTTTAATATTTTTTTTTCAATGAAAAAAAAAGAAAAAAGCAAAGATGAAGAGAGGGAGGGGCGGGTGGAAGGGGGGAAGAAGCCGTCGTTCGCAAAGTACGTCGTGTACGGGATGAAGGTAATAACCACCGCAACAATCTATCCCACAGACGCTGGAGGAATTTACGCTCTGACAAACTATTGTTCGCGAATAGGATTTTTTTTCTTCTTTTTTTTTAGTTTATTTTTTCGCTGTGCATTTTTCATATTCGCCGTATAGGGTCTGTCCTTGAGATTCTCAAGAGTTTTCTCATGCCCGTTCCACCTGGTGAGGAGAATGAGGAACTCATGATTCCAACGGATATCGGAGACTGGAGAAAGAGCCATGGACGTAGGAACGGTTTTTTAGGGACCTCGAGTCTTCTACTTATCAACGTTGACTGTGGCGTTTTTTATTTGATACAGTTAACTGGTATCGTTCCTTTGTTTGGGCTTGTTTGGGTTTGTAAAATAAAGAAAATGGGATTATGAAATTGGGATTTTTTGTAGCGTCGAATGAATCAAAATGAAAATCTGATCGAAAGTTTTAACGATCCGCAACATAAATCGAGATTGAGTCGCTAAAAACGGGTTTTTTCGAAGACGAAACATTTTTATCGAAAACGAAAAGAACGAGTCTTCTTCTCCATGAATTCCGGAGGGGACGATACTCTTCTTTTTCTCTGGAACCTCAATGGTCACCGAAAAGATACAAATTTCGAAAATTCACAAAGTTTCCTTCCTCTCGACGCCTATGGGTCGAAAAGAAAAGAATTTCCCGCAAACCGGAAGTTCGAGCAAAATCCTCGACGGCGAGTTTATACGACTCTTCGATAAAAAGAACGAAAAAGTTCGCAAACTCGAAAAGTCAAAAGCACTGAGAAGCTCCGTTGTTCCGAGAACCTCCGAAATTCCCTAGACGAAACTAGCGATCGGTTTACCCGATTTTCCCATCGTTTTCCAACTTTCCTCGAGCACCCCTTCCCCCTTCAGCCTTTTCCTCTTCCTCCCCACAATCCTCCATTTTACCCGCATGAAACTCGAGGAAATTGCGCGGCCCGAGTAACGGGCTCGACCGATCGCTCGATCTAATTTGCCAAATTGAGTCACCACTGCGAACGAGACTTCGAACCCAAAGGCCCCCGACAATTATCGCGCTCGTCTCCCATTTATCCGAGCAAAGTGACTTATCAATGGGCGCTCTCAGCTGTTCGAAACTTTGGAACATCCCGATTCGATCGAATCGAAGGAAAAGCGAACTAAACCAAACCCAACTCTCCTAAAGCGTAAGATTCATCAACAATTTCGAGGAAATCACGAGTTTCGGAAATATAGATAAGCACCTTAATTATCAGATCGAGAGGAACTAGAATCGAGGATTAAGAAATCTGCAAAAATCGGAAGTGACGTAATTAACAACATCCATCGATTCTGGGCGGCCGAAAAGCGGCTGGAACGATCGCTATACGTTCGTTCGTAAAGGGGATTTCGTAGTTGAGAACCACTGGGAAGGAGTGGGGGTATAGTCGGAGTGGGGGGTCCGTAGAGTTTACTCCGTTTTACACTCGTTTCTCGCTCCCCATACTCCACGATAAGCCACCGCCTACTAACCCAACAAGATTACGGATACGAGCCGTGCCAAACGGATGTTCCGACAATAAAGAACGATCGGAAATACCCGGGGAGGCTACCCGATAAGAGCATTAGCATGGAACCCGCCGCCTCCAACGTCCATGATTTCCCTTTTATCTTTTCCATTCTCCAGTCGGCCCGGATTCAGGCATTACTGAATTTACTGATGGATATTAAAAAATGCCTGAAATTCTTGAAGATTTGGGTTTGTTTGGGTTCGTTTGGGTTTGTTTGGGTTTGAAATTTCCTCTGACCCAAAAATGAAGCTTGAAAGAAAGAGAGAAGGATTTTGAGGATGGGGTTCATTTGTTTGGGTTTGTTTGGGTTTTAAGTCTCATCTAACCTAAAAATGGAGCTTAAAGGTAAAAAAAGAAGGGTTTTAAGGGGGTTGGAAAGGTGAACTTGCATAGTTATCGTGCTAGAGCAGCAAACACACTCGATCGAGCGAATCGACTCGGTTGGAACGATTTCGTTCGGAATTTCCTCGACGATCCGGGTTTACCCATCAAGAGCTCAACGGGTTCGGTTTACAGAGGTCTCTCTTTCAGCGACTCTCGAGTAACCGTTTCTCTCTCTCCTCTTTGCCCTTTATTCTCCGGATTCCCATTAAAATCCTCGTCCTCCCCCCGCCCTCCCCCCGTGAAAAATAATTGCCGCGATGGAGGAACGAGAAGAAATAAAAAAAAGGGAAAAATACAGAAACGGAATAAACGAGTGTGGATGAGAAATTCACGGAGAGATCCGAGCGGTCGACGGGTACTCTTCAACCGAGGTCCGTTCGATTCGTTTGTTCGTTACCCGAGAAGAAACGCTCAAAGAGACCCCCTGCTTTGTGACGTTTTTCTTTTTTGCTTTTTTTTTTTGCTTTTTTTTTGCTTTAAAAAAAATTTTTTTTTCTTTTCTCGACGTTAATCGGCCCAACCGGATCAAGCTGGATGTGGGTTTGGCCACATGAAAGACGAGAATAGGAGAGGGGGGGTCTCGTTTGACCGCTTGGAAATCACGAAATTGGCTTCGTTCCTGGGAAACGTGGGTATATCCGTTGGTACAGGATACAACACGTACCTGGGGATTTCCACCATTGATTTTGGGGAAAACTGAACCAACCTCCCGAAGGTCCGCCTTTGCCCGGAATTATTCCAAATTGCGAAAGCCTAAATTGCGATCCGGATAAATTGCCTCGGTGAGCGAGAGGGAGGGGGGAACAAAGGTGATGGAGGATGTCGCGACGAAATCAGAGCTACCAGTGAATATCGAAAGCCGCAAATAATCCCAAATTCGCGGTGTGAGGTTAAGCGGTAACGGGAATGGAATTTAGCTCGCTGGAGGTGATACCGGTAACCGCGATAACTCGATAAATAAGTAAGCGAAATCAAACCCAAACAAACCCAAACAAGCTCAGTGGAGGTTATATTGGTCATCGCAGAAACTCGATAAATACGTAAACCCAAACAAAATAAAAAGCAAACGAACCCAAACCTAAACAAACCAAAAAGCAAACAAGCCCAACCCCAAAGAAAACAAAAAGCAAACAAACCCAAAAACAAACCAAGAAGCAATCAAACCCAAACCCAAAAACAAACCTAAAAGCAAACAAACCCAAACAAACCCAAACCCAAACAAACCCAAACCCAAACAAATCCAAAAAGCAAACAAACCCGAACCCAAGCAAATCAAAAAAGCAAAAAAAACCCAAACCCAAACGAAAAAAACCAAAAAAAAAACCCAAACCCAAACCTAAACAATCCTGAAAACTCGTTTTTACGCACAAAACCGGGACGCTTCGGCATCTCGGATTGAGCAAACACGGGAAACGGGACGGCTGAGCTTCCGGACCAAAAATTTCCGTCGAATAGACGATTATCGGTGAAACGGGAAACCCAAACGATAGAGGATCTCCGGAAACGCGAGGAATCTCGAAAAATACTCGGATCGCGGGACTATCCCGTTTCCCCGAGCGGGTCAATTCCGTTCGCAAGTTTGCCCCGCGCCTGGTAATCGAATTCTCGTATCAATGAAAAAGAGTCGTCGACGGCGACGACGTCTCGCAGTCGCGTGGACCCTTCCGACGGAAGGAAAGGTCGTCGCTTTCTATTTTAAAAAATAGAATTTATTATGCTGTAGTAAAAAACTTTCGAGCTATTTAATATAAATCAAAAATTTCAACAAAATAAAAATATCAATTTTAACAAAACAGTGACTAAATAATAATAAAAAAAAATATAAAAACCCCACCATTTAACCAAAAATAGAATTTATTATGCTCGAGTAAAAAACTTTCGAGCTATTTATTATAAACCAAAAATTTCAACAAAAAAAAATATCAATTTTAACAAAACAGTGACTAAATAATCATAAAAAAAATACGGAAAAACCACAATTTAACCAAAAATAGAATTTATTATGCTGTAGTAAAAAACTTTCGAGCTATTTAATATAAATAAAAAACTTCAACAAAATAAAAATATCAATTTTAACAAAACAGTGACTAAATAATAATAAAAAAAAATACCAAAAACCCACAATATAACCAAAAATGAAATATATTAAGCTCTAGTAAAAACCTTTCGGACTATTTAATATAAACCAAAAATTTCAACAAAATAAAAATATCAATTTTAACAAAATACTGACTAAATAGTAATTTAAAAAAATACCGAAAAAAACTACAATTGAACCAAAAATGAAATTTTAACTAAAAAAAAACTAAAAAAAAAATACAAACATGACCTAAAATAAGCGAAAGAAAAAGCCGGGTGTTTGGAGTGCTACGAGTGTTGGTAAAATGGCGGGTAACGATATAAAATGGCGGCTAACGATATAAAATGGCGGCTAACGATATAAAATGGCGGCTAACGATATAAAATGGCGGCTAACGATATAAAATGGCGG
>JAPYZJ010005333.1:0-11755 GCA_030522765.1 Ophioninae sp. B BG-2022a
ATACCTTGAAGACAAATCCACAATTTAATTCGCATTGAACTCTCCATTTCTAGGGAAAAATGTCGAAAAAATATTCTAGAAAGGTTTTTCGCATTTTCCTAGTCTAATTTTACACTTTTGGCAAAAACTCGGGCATATTCGTAATCAGCGGAAAATTTCCGATCAAATACACCCTTTTAAGAATTTAAAAACGGAAAAAAATATTTTTCGACTTACCCGGCCACTTTTCCGGAATCTCAAAAATCACGAAATTTCAAATGGTCGTAGAGTAGGCTTCTTCTATGCGATGGAGATTTATTTGGTATGTTTTGGAAAGGTCTTTGCCTGACTTAAATAATGGCGTTGGAATCATATCGATATCTCCCACAGTTTTCCCGGAAAGATCACTTGAAAAATGGCAAAAAAAGAGGCAAAGGTATGTATGGAAAAATTTGCAAAAATCGATGGTCCAACTTTGAAATTCTGCCAAAAATCGAAAAATCATCGGATTTGAATTTTTAAAAAAGTATTTTGAAGAGAAAATCATAACGAAGAGATTGAGCACAGAGTGGAGTGCCAAATTCTAAAGGGAAAAAGGTTATCGATGATTTAGTGAAAAAACTTTTTTTGCCCTACAATCCAAAAAAATGTAGGATTTTTAATATTTTTTTAAATGGTCTATTATTTTTGAGATTCCGAAAAAGTGGCCGGGAAATTCGAATAATTTTTTTTCCGTTCTTAAACTCTTAAAAGGGTCTATTTAATCGGAAATTTTCCGCTGATTACGAATATGCCCGAGTTTTTGCCGGAAGTGCAGAATTAGACTGGAAAATGCGAAAAACCTTTCTAGAATATTTTTTCGACATTTTTCCTTAGCCATGGAGAGTTCAATGCGAATTAAATTGTGGATTTGTCTTCTTTGTCTTGTTCTTCACACTAAACGTCTAAATATAATAATTATTTCGAGGCTAAGCCCGCTGAAGGGGCGCGCGTGATTGGCTGCCTTTCAAAATTAATGACAATTCAGGGGTTGATCCGTGAACCGTAAATGCTTATATCAATCGACTCAGAATTTCAGGCCCAACTCCCCATTTCACGGATGACATTCTTACGTGGAACACCCTGTATAATTGTATTCCCATTATGAATTTTCTTCTTATATTATTTCCGATGCAAATTTGATACAGTTTTTTTTATACAAAAAATTAAGTTAATTTTTTATTAATAATCATATTATTTGTTGAAATATGATTTTTTCAGCTATGCGGCCACGAGATGGACGACGCGGGCTCTGTTTACACCCAGTACTCCGAGAACACGAATATGAGTCCGGATCATTTGTTGCCTTGTGATAAATTCATTTCTCGAATTCTCATTGTCATTTTTCTTCTCGAGTCCTCATATTGAAAAACGTGTGACAGGAACGTTGCGATCGGTGCAACGAATCGAACTCAACGACTCCGAGAACGAGCCCGACATAAATTGCGCCGTGTCGAAGCACGACGGGGCCCCGATGCATCGCGAGGTAAGCGCCCTTCCGGAAAACGAGAAGGACGCGGCTTCGCCCACACAACCAAAGACGCTGCAACAAGAATTTTCTCTCATTAATATGAATATACCGAACATAGAGGTTAGTTTGATCCTCTTCGTTGATAAATGTGGTATGCCCAATTACGTCGATCCAGTGGATTTTGAAAATCGTCCTTCATTTTTCCAATAACGCAATTTTCTCTTATTCATAGGTAAACGCTATGGACGCCTTGGAGAGAAGCTGTACCGTCACAGCATCCAACAAGAATTATAACGTCATACTGAAAGTGAACTTTCCGGGTAATTATCCGCGCAGCGCTCAGCCAACGTTCCAGTTTTGTTCAGGCACGACCGTCGATAACGCGACAATGGCGAAATTGCTGAAGGTTCTCAAGCAAACCGCTCAGCAGCGCGTTCGCAAGAACCGATCATGTCTGGAGCCGTGTTTGAGGCAACTGATGAGCACCCTGGAACAGGTGACCGATGTATCAACTTTACACCACTTTGAATTTGCATAATTGGAAATGCAACGTTAATCAATCTTCGACAATTTCTAAATTTTGTTTTGCCTATTCAGGATGCTTGAATCACAAAAACTACGTCTTTTCATTAGAAAGTCACATTTTTAGAAAATGAGAGAAATGAAGAAATTGAAAAAATTAAAAAACATCCCAGTCCAACATTTGTTGAACTCAAGTGTGATGGTATACTACTGATGAACTCGAGTTTCACACAATATTCGCGTTTGCTGTACAGACCTGCGCGAAGGACGAATCGGAAGCACTCCGCCTGGGATATCACATTCAGAGCAACGAAGATTTTTTGAATTCGTCGAACATATGTACCAATTATCAGGACGCTTATATTCCTTTTCCGAGAACGTCCGGTGCCAAGTTCAGCTGCGTTGGTACGTCACACCCTTACTGATTTTTCTTTCATGATCTGAATCCTTATTATCTCCGTGAAACTTGACCAATGATCAATAATTTTCGATTTATGAGTAAATGGCATTCTTCAGGCGTCCTCGTATGCTTCGGTCGCTCATCGCATCCTAGACGATCATCTGTAAAGCCGGAAGGAGCGACACCGAGAGCGCTGTCCGCTTTGGCCGCGGGTATGGTCAACGGAGTCTCCTCGCCATTCATGAACATGTATCCGAACTCTTACGGTCAGTCGGGGGATACGTTGTCCATCAGTTCATTTTACTTCCAAGACAGGGCAAGTCCGAGAATTTTTCTAAACAGATTCCGCAATTTAGCAAGTCATTTCGCGAATTCGATAAAACATAAACGAATCCATTATGAGATGAATTATTTGTGGATTTATTTATTTATTTATAAACGAATGAGTTGAGTTTTATCATGATGATTCGAATAATTAATCTAAGCACGCTATTTTATAATTTCTCACACAAGTTTTTAAAATTCATAACGATTCTATTATTGTTAACAATATTTTATACTTGAGGGATACATTCCATGTTTCAATTTAATCAAAAATCGAGACGGAATAAATCCAACAAGAACTAACGATTATTGATGCTCTAAATGAACTTCTTTTCTTAAACGAGTAAAACTGAACATTTTTATTTTTCTACACTTTTCACACTTTAATAATAAAAGCTTGTGTGACCACGGAAAGTTAATTTTGGCGACCTAGAGGAATTAATCGCTGTCATTCATATACCTCACATCCCCCTCTGGATCGTTAGCTGGCGACGTCCTTGAAATAAATTTTTTATAATTCTCATTATTCTTATTAAATAATTATAATTTCTGAAGTTTGGGTTGTCGAAACGTGTGTTGAATAATGCAGAAAGGTTCGCGAAAAGCTCCTCATGGATCAAGCAGCTCGCAAAACAGGTCATGCTACAAGTATCGTTACTCGATGGTGACGATATACGACGCCTCTTCTCTGTTTTTCGTCAGTAAGGATCTCGCCGAAAAATACGTGTGGGTATAGCTAACGAAAGAAGTGTGTGTTCTTTTTTCTCTCTTGAAATTGAAAATATCGAAAAATACATTGTGAAAATTCCACTGCTCGTTAATTAACATTCCTATCTGGAATACCGTTTGAAGATAATTAAGTTCGATGACAGAACACGTTGAAGATTTCACGGTTTGTCAAGCTAAGATTGGGAATAGCTAATTTTTTTCTCTTCTACAGGATTAACATAACAGACATACCAGCAATGTGCCAATACAACGCGAATATTGCGGCGGGCCTGGAACGCCCGGACTTGGTTCAGGCGTGGTGTTTGGCGGCCCTCGTGATATCGCAACCATTGTCCAGTGGGAACATGTGCCAAGCAATTGACATCGACGCTCCTTGGCCACTACATCCGTTTGGCCAGAACTTGATACACTCTTTGTAAGAAATGGAAAAGTAGTCGTTGATGACGTTAAACGGCAGACGAATTCGCTTAACCCATGAACATCATGATTATTGCGGATCATGGGAATAATAATTTTCCTTGGCTCGAATCGGTGACGCATTAAGCCAGCAATTTTATCACGAGATTACTTGACTTTTTTTAAATCATTAAGAGATAATACTCATAATTTACAATCATCAAAACACATTCAATGCTCATTAAGACGATTATTCATTCGATCTTGTACCTCGATTCATTTTGCATCAGGTATGAAAAAGAACGTCCCATACTGTTGTTCCTAGTAATGCAGAACGAGTAAACGTGCAAACCAATCAAAAACACCTCCCGTTTGCTCCTCTCGCTATTTTTCTAACTCAGCACTGGGCACAGGGTCGTTCACCAAATTTTAGTGAATTCTACGATCGAATACTATTTCTGAGTCAATTTGTAGGATTCAGCATTACGCGAGCCAATCCGATATCCAAATGGCCGGGATGCTCAGCTGCGCTTTCAGTTACCGTTTAGAAAATCCTGACGTGAGCCAATCGCGGATCGTCAGTAAATCCGTCAACGTTAGCGTGAGTTCAAATTTTCATAGGAAACTGGCAATTTTTTTCACTGAATAACAGCATTACTTTCCCAAACCCGAGCAAACTCAGGCTGGCCTTTTTACGAATTAAGCTTTAAGCGTAGAATTTAATTTTTTATCTTTAGCCCGGAAGTTCTCCCTATCACACGATACATCCAGCGGACACGAATCTCGAAGGCTGGAACTTTCAGAACCTCAAGCAGCACCGTTCGAACTCGTGGTCCGAATCGTTGGACGATTTGAAAATTCTTCAGGACTCGTCCGGCGATGCTTTGCGAAACGTGAGGTAACCACCTTGAAACCTGAATCCCGTAGTGTTTCAACTCAGCTGTTTGCACGTCCATCAAGGAACGCTCCAAAATCGCAAATGATCGATTTTCACGTTTTTCTCGCAGACTCCTCGACGAGAAATACACAATACTATACGATAGTTACAAGAAAGCGTACGCGGAGGTTTTGCACCGATGGCGATTACTCGACGCCAGAGCTCAGGTGTTGAAACACGTGAGCACGACTCATCACGATACGTACAAGGATGTCGAGTTTCAGAGCGAGTGCCACGTCTGTGACAAAGCCAGCAGAGGCCCTCAATGCTCGCACTGCAAGAGATTGACTTTTCAATGTGTCATTTGTCACATTTCCGTCAGAGGTGAGATATACTTTCGAGTGTACACGAAAACAGCTAAAGTATTTTCACGCATCGGTAAAGAGCATGTAGGAGATCGATATAATCTCACAAATGACCAGAACTTATCCGATTCCAACTTTACAGGACCTAGCAATTTCTGTATAGTTTGCGGTCATGGAGGACACACAAATCATTTGACAAGATGGTTCACCACTGAAACCCTGTGCCCTACCGGTTGTGGATGCTACTGCGTGCAGGAAAGTAGCGCCGTTTTGAAGATGTAAATAAGACTGTTATGACAATTTGTATATAGATACAATATCTCATTATTTCCATTATGACGGAACAAATAAACGCAGTACAACGGCTTTGCTAGAATCATTGAACATCCGTTGGTCGTCATGGAAACGCCAATGACGAAATACCCGCAAAAAAATATATGTGCGAAAAAAACATTGTTTCGAAATTTTTTTATTTTATACTCCGATATCAATCTAATTCAGATTTCAAGAAATATCTTTTTGAGATTATAAGATAAATTTACAAATGTTTGCTGCTACCCCAAAGCAGCACAAAAATTTCATTTTCGCCACACTGGCCAGGGTTCAAAATGTACATGAATTCGATCAATTGATTCGTATAGAAATATTAACGCATTTGATTTGCGTAAATTTCTGCATTTTTTTTCTATCCCGAAATGAATGGAAAAATGCAATTTTGTTGAAGATGTCTCGGCGGAATTGAACATCGTTTTATACGCATCTTCAATTAATCTTCTGCACTTATAATCAAACAATGATTTGTAGTAATTTATACCGATTTCGTACGTCCGATAAACGCGCACGATTACCGATCAATTCAATTTTGTACAAAATTCACGTACATCATTCTATCGCGTTCCGTTGATAAACAAGCTAATATCTGTAATGATCAGGTTTGAAAGGTCCTTCCGTTGGTATATCCAAATATTTCGCCTGCTCCGCTGTCAGTTTCGTTAATTTGACACCCAAATGATCCAAATGCAAAGCCGCCACTTCCTCGTCCAGCTGATGAAAAATAAAATTTGAACGGTCAAAGAATTCACATTGATACAAAATAATATCTTCCTTTGGTTCAAACTTTAAACGAATGTTACCTTTTTGGGTAGCATGTGAACGTTCAAGGAGTAAGAAGCAGCCTTTGTCCATAGTTCGATTTGTGCAAGGACTTGATTCGTGAAAGAATTACTCATTACGAAACTAGAATGTCCGGTTGCGCAGCCCAAGTTCACTAGCCTGCCTTCCGCCAATAAAATGATGTGTCTGTGGTGAAACAAAAGGACTTATTAACTCGGGATCCACAAGCAACTACATGCCCTTTCGAAGACCCAATATGCAGGTCCAAATCTGATAAGCCAATTTTATCCAGATTGAGCATGGATATTTCAAAAAATGGTAAATGAATTTCCAGCTATCATAGTGTGTTATATTCGTACTGTAAAATAGAACGTATCATATTTTGTGTATATTCATTAGTTTCTAAATATTCTAAACAATCCTTGAACGAATGATAAAGTAGTTGGATTTGAATCGCGTACCTGCCGTTTTTCAATTTAAAACGATCGACTTGTGGCTTGATGTTGATTTTCTCAACGGCGTTCTTTTCGAGCCAAGAAACTTGAATTTCACAGTCGAAATGTCCGATATTACAGACAATCGCATCATTGGGCATACTCTCGAAGTGAGTCCCGGTAATGATATCTTTGCAACCAGTAGTCGTTACGTATATTTGGCCCTTTGTGCAGGCCTCGTCCATCGTTGTGACTTCGTAGCCCTCCATGGCCGCTTGTAACGCGTTTATGGGATCGATCTCAGTCACGATAACGCGACCGCCCAAAGCCCTGAGGCTTTGGGCGCAGCCCTTGCCAACGTCTCCGTAACCAGCCACAACGCAAACCTTTCCAGCTATCATGATGTCCGTTGCGCGTTTTATACCGTCGATCAGAGATTCCCGACAACCGTAAAGGTTATCAAACTTGCTCTAAAATCATTACGTAACAAATATAATAAATATATATTTATCAGTGGTATAACAAAAGTGACAAAAATTACACTACGGTCTTACCTTCGTGACCGAATCGTTAACGTTGATGGCCGGAACTTTGAGGGTACCATTTTTCACCATTCGGTACAAATTGTGAACTCCCGTAGTTGTTTCCTCAGAAATACCTCGGCACTCCTTCAGGTACTCCGGGAACTTGGTGTGAACGAGATTAGTAAGATCGCCACCGTCGTCCAGTATCAAATTCAGCGGCCGCTTGTCCTTGAAGACAAGGGTCTGCTCGATACACCAGAGGTATTCCTCGTCGGTTTCTCCCTTCCATGCGTAAACCGGGACACCCGTTTTTGCGATTGCTGCAGCCGCGTGGTCCTGGGTACTGAATATGTTGCAGGACGACCATTGTACCTGAAAACTCGGCAAATCTCAGTTTCATCGATCTCTTCCATTGTCCTAACTAAGATTAAATACATCAAGCTTTCTATCTTGAATATTCCCAAATACGAGGCCAAAAACATCTGTGTCATTTTTTCGAATACATGATTCAGCAAATTTTTTCATATCAAACGAATCATCACTGTACTCGATATTTTCGAACGCGATAAAAACTCCGTATCAGGAATAATATCTGTTCTTTTCACTTACTGATAAATAAAAATCGCGAAAAAGGAGAACAAAAAAATTATTATTTTCGCTTCCCCAACGCTTGAAGCAACATCATTTCTCAGAGATGAATTGCAAAACTTTCAGGTCACAGTAGACGATAACCCTGATACTCCAAAGCCCAATTATTCCTCCTTTCTTGCTATTTCGTAACCAGCTAGCCATACATATGGCAGATAAAAAATATCTATATTTGGACTGTGGATTGAAGCACAAAAAGACGCCACTTATCTCTGAATATTTAGGAACCTAGGGTTAGCCTCACCTCAGCTCCAAGTTCAGTGAGAGTCTCAATGAGTACAGCCGTTTGGACGGTCATATGCAAACAGCCAGCTATGCGTGCACCCTTCAGAATTTTTTTTGGACCATACTTCTTGCGAATTGACATGAGACCTGGCATCTCGTTTTCGGCCATTGTTATCTCCTTTCGACCCCATTCCGCCAATGTCATATCAGCTAAAAAAACATCATACACGGTTGATATGTATTCATGAAGCCGTTTCACTTCCTCGTGACTAAAGATTAGCTTCCAAAGGTCTTTTCTTTTGGACCTTTCAGAAACGGGTTGAAAATATTTTTTAAGAAAATTTTCATACACTACGTTGGTTCTAAAATGTAAAATATTCGAAATATTTTATTAATACATGAAAAGTATTAATAAACATTTCTTGAATGCATTTTTCTCAAATATTTGGCTGAAATGAAATTCTATAAATAAAATTTATTGCGTTTCATTTGTTGAACAAGTGAACTGGAACGGCACTCAATTTTTGTTGAGCTTGGGACGTTTTATTCTGACAATTTCTATTTATTGACAATTATCTCCAATCCTCCACAATCATACTTCCGGAGACTTTCATAGCACTTTTACCGCATTGATTCTGCCTAGTCAGTTAAAAAGAAACTACTGCGACTAAACTATTTTTTTATTGCAGATGAAAAAATACATATCACGCATTGAACGTTACAGTTAATGTAAAAAATCTATTCGTGTGAAAACGAACAGCAGCTTGTTTGGGAAAAATCATAAAGAAATTAATGCGCAAAAGGGATGCTGTCTGACTGAACAAAAGGATAGAATTGACAGATTTTCATATCACCTGAACAATAATGACTGGAATTTGGCAGTGATCGAAATTTTTTGAAACATTGCCATTTCAAGAAATTTCGGAATTCTGGAGCAAGCTTAGTTTACTTTATAACCTAAAAGAAGACAAAAAATTTGATGATGATGTTCTCATCATCAATGTACAATAACTGCAAAACTCTGGCAAACTCAAAATAGTATGAAAATAAAAAAAAACTTTTTTTTAATAATCTTTATAAAACATTTCAACCCTAAGACTCAAATTTAGTAAAAACAAATATTAGGTATTTCTTTGATCATCCCCTGGAGTTTCAAATTTTATAATTGCAACGAAAAATAGCGAATCCGTTAATTCTAGAATATTAAGGATGATGAATTTAGTCAACCTTAAGCATGGAGCTTTAGATCAAGCAGGTTAAAGGAGCGGTAATTACGCGCCGGTCGGTCGACCGGCCACGTGCGACTCCAAAAATAATGGCCGTGCTCGTGAGCGGAAAAAATAAATTCCGTCAAATAATTTCTGTATTTTGTTGTACGCCACACACTCACCAACTTTGTAATCCGGTTTTCCAGGCATTTTTCTTGAATTACTAGTTTTCTCGGTCTAAATTTCGTGTCGCAAAATATTTCGTTGATAAATGTATAAGTTGCAGGGACCACACGCCGCGAATAAACCACAAACAGGAATGGACCGGGCGTTAGCGTAAAAGTTTAGTATCGAGACCGCGAGCAATTTTCGTGGAGGTTTACGGGGGGAGGTTATTTAAGACCAAATACGTACGAGCGAGGTTCCATCTTAACCGTATGATGGCGCTACTCATGCATCGAACGAACTCCAAACGCGGTATTCCAACGGCACTCGGAAACTGCGCAAACCACGGTCTTACACGTATGTAGGGCCGTGGCGCAAAGTAAGCCTGCTGAGTTTCGAAACCGCTCACATTGACGAAACGATGGAGTGGCGCTACAGTGCCGGAACGGAAAACTTCATGACAGTACAACACAGAGCTACTAAAATTACTGTGAAATAAACGGCTGGGTGTATTTTTCTTAAAATGTTCACTTTCATTTAACAATTACCAATCCGTGAAAACGGGATGGGCTTCAAAACAACAATTACTAATCATACTAAGAAGAATAAAAAGCTGCGTACGAAATAGGAGTTTTTGGCAAGTTTATATTTGGCTTATAAGTTGGTAAAAGTAGGGTGAAAAATTAACGTTCTGCTTGAAATTATTACCATTAGAAAGTACCTGACACGACATTAGGACCGATCAAAAAGATTGGCTTTATTACCTTTTCAGACGAATGGAAACTACGGTGTCACGGCAGCCGTTTCATCCTTCCCTTTTAAGGACATATTTATACGTCCCGAACTTCCTCGATTTTCATATATTTAAGACAAAAAATCGGAGCCCATACGCAAATTTATTATGTTATTAAATAATATTCATCCATGTTCAAATTCGTTGCACCAATATCTATATGTAGTCATAGGTGGCGGATAGCTTCTGTGAACACATTCAACTTTGCTTTTTATCCCCATCTCTATCACACAATCCCCATTTTCTTTTTCACAAATATTCGCGTTTATCATAAAAAGCGCGTAAGTAAGCGTAACCGGCGTGCATTGATTTACTGAAATGGCAAAACTCTGTTACGGAAAATACGCGATAATACTGGCGACAATGCCTCTATCGCTATTGGTTATAAAAAGTTTGCGCTCGGTAGCCCCTCCACTCGGATGTCCTCCAATGAACGGCGATCTTCGAGAGCTTATAAATATCTCCATGAAGAAGTCGGTTCATTCGGGCCATGACTACCGACGGTACAGTGTCGTGTTACGAGTGTGAATCAAATATTAACTGAACTTTCGGTCTCATGCTTTCCAGGTGGAATAAGTAACGCGATGTCTTGACAAATGTTCGGCAGGGAAGTAAAATGCAGGGGAATAAATTTATAACGTTAAGGACATGTCGAAGGTGTACCACGTGACACACGAGTGCGAGAGAGATAGACGAAATTTTTTCATCGTGTAGTCGTTGAAGCGGAATCACGCCCCGCGCGCAAAAAAACGATGTTTTGAGAAAAACGCGTTTGAAGTTTGACGAAGAAAAAATCATATATAATGTTTTTTTTTTTACACTTACATCTAATCAGCTATTCCCGCACCATACAGGGTTCCTTCATCATCTTCAAAAAGCATGTTTTGCTGAACTTTGGTTCTGATTTTGTCAATTCTGACCTTTTTCGCCAACACTGATAGATTCGCCTCAGCCGATGTGATTCGCTTATCGTCCGTCTTCGCAGCAAAGTTTTTACTATTTATTCCTATGACGATCCCCAATGTATGCATAGTTTTCAATATTGATGAAAATGCCGGAAGCTATATACGCTGCTATTCTGATTATTGGTTCGCCACAATGAAGATGTTTCGGGACCAGTTTCAAAATGTAATCGTTGAAACTTTCGTTATCATTTTGTGTGTTTCCACCGGTACATCTTTGCAGTAGATCATCGCTCGAAAGAGCTTCATACACCGGTCGAATTGCATTTTGAACTGACTCTTGAAGGGCAGGTTCGTGTTTGAAATCAGCGAGTTCTCCCTTTGCATCAGCGACACGCCACTTACACCAACTGTTTTCACCTGGCGGGCAGTTCTCGTGTTTCGGTTTCTCGTTTCTGGAGCATTTATGGTCGAACGTTGACCAAACAGCTTTTCGCATTTCTTCGGCCGAATCGGGGTGTCGTCTGATGGCAAGTCCGTATTATAAAGTCAAATCTTTTATTAATTTGTCAGTCAATTTTCCTGCACCTTTACCTCCGATTCCTTTATTTTTCTTCTTGGCTTCGCGCAATCTTGTGCCC
>JAPYZJ010005334.1:0-13050 GCA_030522765.1 Ophioninae sp. B BG-2022a
TTTTTCTACAAGGGCAAACGTGAGTAAAAAGCTATTTTTGAAGACTTGGAACTTTGAGGACCATCCTCTAGGGATTTTTCCTCGTACTCAGCTTTCTACAACCATCAGAGTCTTCAAAACTATGAAAACTGATCTTTGGTTCTACAGATGTTTATTCAAAAGTCATTTTAGTGCCTAGAATGTCCTCAAAGTCAACGATTCGTATAAGAAAGTATAGACCCATCCTGAAACACCCAGAAGAGCTGATACCAGCTACAGCAAAGGTTACCTACATGGGATGCGTTTAAATTATTCTTCCCTCTTTCCAGACAGAGGCAAATGATTTTCCTTGGTGTATAACCACGCCACCCACGTACAGCATTACATATTTAAACTCGGCGTGTCACTTTTGCAGCCGGTAAGCTTACCGGACGTTGCAAACGTAATGCCAGAGCACAACTGATGGCAACTGCACCCAAAGCTACACCGCAGCTGGAAAACGCTTCTTTCCGTGTTTATGAATACACTGGTGGATGTAGGAACGTATACAAGTTGCGTGGGTGCAGATACGTGTTGCCTGCACTTAATGGGAGGTCCCCTAGGAATATTTTAATAAACTGAAAAATTAGCACATCGCAGCTCTCTAATCTAATCGTGTTCAATGTACGATCCATCTATGGATCAACTATCAATTATCATTTCTTTTAATGATGATAGGTACAGAAAAAAAATTGTTGTGTTGTTTTCGTTATTATATATTTGGGTTTGTTTGGGTTTATTTGGGTTCATTAACTATCAACTATAACCTAACTTTCAATGATGATAGATGAAGAAAAAAAAATTGGTTGTGTTTTCGTTATGATATACTTGGGTTTGTTTGGATTTGTTTGGGTTCATCAACTATCAACTATAACCTAACTTTCAATGATGATAGGTGAAGAAAAAAAAATTGGTTGAGTTTTCGTTATGATATACTTGGGTTCGTTTGGGTTTTTTTTTTGGGCTGATCAACTATCAACTATAACCTAACTTTCAATCATGATAGGCAAAGAAAAAAAATGGTTGTGTTGTTTTCGTTATTATATATTTGGGTTTGTTTGGGTTCATCAACTATCAACTATAACCTAACTTTCAATGATGATAGGTGATGAAAAAAAAATCGGTTGTGTTGTTTTCGTTATAATATACTTGGGTTTGTTTGGGTTCGTTTTGGTTTGTTTGGGTTTGTTTGGGCTCATCAACTATCAACTATAACCTAACTTTCAATGATGATAGCGAAAGAAAAAAAATGGTTGTGTTGTTTTCGTTATGATATATTTGGGTTTGTTTACATTTGTTTGGGTTTGTTTGTTTGGGTTTGTTACTGGATATGTTACTGGATTTATTTCGAAAACTTATTTCTACCGCGTTCGACGAGTCCTGGATCGAATTTTCATAAAAACATTGGAATGTTTTCTTTCCAATTTTGATGTTTTTCGAATCAGAATGAAATTTTGTTACGGACAGAGATTGGAGACGAATTTTTGCCTACGCGCAGGCAGAAACGTGGGAATTCAAGTTTTCGAGGGATTTTTTCGTTTCCGATTAAACGAACAGTGACCCGAGATTGGTTTTCGATTGAAAGTGGAAGCACTGTTATTCGTGATGTTTTTTTGGACGATGGTAGAGTTTCTCGTGATCGTGGACGTTCTCGCGAAGATAGATTTCCGTTGGATATTGTTTTGATTTAATAACACCGTTTAACCGCTTTTTGGGTTTGGTGAACGTGTCAACGTTTTTCTCTCGTGGAAAGACGAGATTCGAGCAAACGTAGGAATTAATTCAATTAATCGAGCAATTAATTCAATTAATTCAATTAATTCAATTAATCGAGCAATTAATTCAATTAATTCAATTAATCAAGCAATTAATTCAATTAATTTAATTAATCGAGCAATTAATTCAATTAATCGAGCAATTAATTCAATTAATTCAATTAATCAAGCAATTAATTCAATTAATTTAATTAATCGAGCAATTAATGCAATTAATTCAATTAATCAAGCAATTAATTCAATTAATTTAATTAATCGAGCAATTAATTCAATTAATCGAGCAATTAATCGAGCATTTAATTCAATTAATCGAGAAATTAATTCAATTAATTCAATTAATCGAGAAATTAATTCAGTTAATTCAATTAATCGAGCAATTAATTCAATTAAAAGAGCAATTAATTCAATTAATTCAATTAATCGAGCAATTAATTCAAACATCTATTTCGCGACGCAAAAACCTGGAATCAAACTAGGAAATTCCTGCTGGAAAAAAAAAATTGGATTGAATGATGAAATCGAATGGAGACCGTGTTCAAATTAAAAAGAATTTTGAGGGGGAAGGGGACAAGAATGAGACGGAAAGAGAGGGAAAGGCATATGAATGAGTTAAGGGGTAGAAAACTCCTAGAAGTTTTTCGCAGAACCTGATAAAAAGACGGATAAGTGAGGAAGAGCCAAATCGACCAGCAATCCCATTTTCTTGTTTACCTACCGTACTTCTCTTTCCATTTTTCTTTTTTCTTTTTTTTTCTTCGTTTTTCCTTTTCTTTCACTCAGGGAAATTTTCACGGGGCTGATCAAGCTTCCGTGGAGTTTTTACTTACTCGTCTCTTTTTTCTCATCAGTTTCCACGCGAGCAAAGAGGAATATACGAACCTGGGAAAATACGAGGATCGCTCTTTTCTTTTTTTTTTTTCTCATCCACCACTTGTTTTTTCATCGCCCGAAAAAGATGTGGGTTAAAAAATTATGACGCCACCAGCTTCTTCGTACAGGAGTTTTCTCTTTTCTTTTTTTAAATTTTTTTTTTTTGGTGCACGTTAGCTTATAAAAAGCAAACGCAAATATCCCTCGGTCCACTTTGGAATGTTTCAAACGAGCGTTTCGGGTATGCAAAAAAAAATTGCATACCCGCGACTATACGCGCATACGTAATGCCGGAATTGCTTCCGCGGAGTTAACCACTGCCTCGTTTCTGGTGTCTCATTTAACGCTTGGAAGCTGCCAAGGATACTAATTAAAATGTGTCGTTCGTTAGTTTGATTCGTGGGGAAACGTAGACGCGCACGCGAAACACTCGAAAGTATTTATTTATTTTATTTTTTATTTTTTAAATTTATTTTCTTGTTTATTTTATTTATATTTAGTTTTTTTTTCTTGTTTATTTTATTTATATTTTGTTTTTTTTTCTTGGTTATTTTATTTATATTTAGTTTTTTTTCTTGTTTATTTTATTTATATTTAGTTTTTTTTTCTTGTTTATTTTATTTTTATTTACATTTTATTATATTATTTTATGTCTGTATCAACATTACTGTTTTTATTTTCTCGAATTTCCACGAAATATCTCTTTTCGCAAGACCTTCTGAAAATTCATTTTTCCTGTTTATTTTATTTTCAATTCGTTCAATTTTCTAAAATTCTTCACTTTTGTTTCTTTTTTTTTGTTTGTAAATTTGTTAAATTTTTTTAATTCTCTTCTTTTGCTTTTTGTTTCTTTTAAATTCGTTTAATTTCTTTGATAATTTTTTTTCTTTCCTTTTTCAATTCGCTGGCTTTTTATGTTTTTTTTTTTCAAAATATGACTGGACGCACCAAGATTTAACAAATTATAAAATTGTAAATTTGAATGGAAAATCACATGACGATTTTTGGCAAATCTACGTAGAGATTCCACTGAATATCCAAAATTGCATATCTCGAGAGCTTTGAGGTACCAATTTTTTATTCTTTGACGTTTTTCGGTTTGCCTTTTTTCCATCATCCTGCCATAAATCCGGTTGATCCGGAGTAGCTTTAGCTTCGAAAGGCAAAGTTCACTCGGGAGATTTTTCACTTCGAAAAATAGTGTGAAAAAAAAATTTTTTCTCTAATTTGAGAATCCTACTTAAAAAAAATAAAAAAAAAAAAAACAAAAAAAAATGGATCATCCCTTAATTGATTAAGCAAGCCTATCCGTAGAAAGAACGATAAGAGAGTTACCGCAAAGTGAAAGAGTGAATGTGAGGGTTGGTATAAAAAAGCGCGAGGGTTGAAGCTGTGCAAGGGTTGATCCGTGCCCATTTCTACCGTCTCGGTTTTCCGGTTTTCCACCGGTCGATGCAGACGAGAAAGCTTTCAGAATAGCGAAGAGTGCAGCACGTTGAGGATTAGGTTAATTCTGGAAAAGCATTGTGGGACAGGAGCCATGTGCATTTCAATTTTTCAAGCCCAACCGCCGAGAAACAACGAGAGCTTTTCACCCCGACGAGCTTTACGCAGGAAAAAAAAAAAAAAAAAGCTTTTACAAAATATTCATGATGGACGTCTGGTACGAGTCTTTCGTCAACGAAACAGACGAGTGGACTCTGACTGGTCTAATATGCTTAAGGCCATCACGAATGCCACGTGACAAGTGCGAGAGAAATAGTCATTTCAAATCGCGATTTCTCAAAAATGAAACGTTTTTTATGTAAAATGGAGAGCGGAGGACGAACCCAAACAAACCCAAACAAACTCGACGAAAAAAAAGGAAAAGAAAATTCGAGACTGAAAGCTCATATGTATATATATAGCCTTTCAGTTTCGAATTTTTCTTTCCTTTTTTCTCCAAGTATAAATATATATATATACAGGGTGACCGGAAAGTCGACCTATTCCTTCACAGGGGTTATAGTAGAGGTTATTTGCAACAAAAAATGTCCCATCAACTGGGGGTCGAAAATTGATGGTTATTGAGATATTAATGTTTTTATGTTTTCTGAATAATTTCCTGACTTTCTGCCTAAAATAAAAAATGATGAAAAAGATACGCTATTATAAACAACGATTTTATACTCTTTGAGAGACCGAGAGTTAGCGATTATTTAAAAATAAATTTTGCATCGAAATTTTACATAATCTGAAAATTAAAAAGCCTATTTTCGACCCCCAGTTGATGGGACATTTTTTGGTGCAAATAACCTCTACTATAACCCCTTTGAAGGAATAGCTCGAATTTTCGGTCACCCTGTATGTATATACATGGGGATGAAAGCTTGTCGCAAAAAGTGAAGCATCAAGCCCGACACGATCATGCCAGGCGACTTCGAGTCACGCTCCATTATATCTCCAATCCTCGAGGCTTTGAAAGATAATAATTCTCGAAAGAGAAAAATGAAAAATTTTCGAATAAAGGAAATGACGTTGCCGAAGTGAAAAAGTCAAGAGTTATTGTATTACAGTATTTGCACAGCTGAGAAGTGAACTTGCCTCATTTTCGAAAATTCTTGTCAGTTCTCATTTGAAACTTATTTTCGGGTCACGTGATAACACGAATTTCCAGGGTTATGTGACGGTTTTTTAGGTTAGGTGATTTAAATAATTTATCATAATTTAGGATAATCTAGAAACCTTTTTTTTTTTTAGAGAAAATAATTTTTTAGTTTAATTAATGTATTTTCGAGTCATTTTGTTACTATTGATCATTTTACAAGAATTTAATATACTTTGAATTTTCCAACGGTAGGATTCGTATCAATGAACTTTTAGGTATCTTAATACACTTCGAGAAAGAGAAAGCTCAAGATTCTCAATTATTTGTATGCTGGGAGAATATTCCCAGATACGTTCTATATAGTCCTCAGGGGGCGATAATAGCTTATAGCCATAATCAATGCCAACAGGATGGTTCTGCTTATCAATATTTTAGAAGACCTATTAATTATGCCCGTGGATTCGTCGGAAGTGAAATATTCTCGTACACTGTCGAGAATTATCTCTCCCAAGATCCTAGTACTGAACAGTACTGAAATATATAATTATAATAATTATACATATACATATATAAGTAATAAATATTAAATAAACATATAATCACGTAATTGTGAATTATGTAATAGTATAACATAATTTAATAATAATAATAATAATATAATATAAACATATAATCATAAATTGTAAATTATATTATATAGAAATATATAATTATAAATATTAATCATAAAGGGGGTTAGGTAAAAGCGCTAACAGTGCGTACCAATGAAGAAGAAATCAATTTAAAAAAAAATTAAAAATAGTAGTTTCGTTTCTTGTTTCCTAGAAATAAAAAAAAATATTAGTTTCGTTTCTAGTTCGTAAAAATCAATACAAAAATAGTAGTTTTGTTTCTAGTTCGTGAAAAATCAATACAAAAATAGTTGTTTCGTTTCTAGTTCGTAAAAATCAATACAAAAATAGTAGTTTCGTTTCTTGTTTCCTAGAAATAAAAAAAAATATTAGTTTCGTTTCTGCTTCGTAAAAATCAATGAATAAATAGTAGTTTCGTTTCTAGTTCGTAAAAATCAATACAAAAATAGTAGTTTCGTTTCCAGTTCGTAAAAATCAATACAAAAATAGTAGTTTCGTGTCTTGTTTCCTAGAAATAAACAAAAATTAGTTTCGTTTTTAGTTCGCAAAAATCAATGAAAAAATAGTAGTTTCGTTTCCAGTTCGTAAAAATCAATACAAAAATAGTAGTTTCATTTCCAGTTCGTAAAAATCAATACAAAAATAATACTTTCCTTTCTTGTTTCCTAGAAATAAAAAAAATATTAGTTTCGTTTCTGCTTCGAAGAAATGAATTTAAAAAAAAAAAAAAATAGTATCGTACGTGTAGGTTCGATATACCGTATAAAAGTGTATTTCTGCAGTCGTGAATTTAATATTCATTATTAGCGTGCAAAAACCGGTACGTAATAATGAACGGCGTGTCGCTCTCTACGGGGCGTTATTTCTGGGGTGAAATACTGACCTAGCCTATTCTTCCTTCGCGAAGCCCAGCAAAATGCACAAACGATATACTTCCCAAAATGCCAGTCGTAGCTCAACCGAGAAACGTACGTTTCTTCTTCCATTCGTTAGGATCACGATTGTTCTTCTTTTTTTTTTTACTATTCACTTTTTTTGTTCATTTTTTATTCCTCTACGTACGAAGGTACGAAAATATCGTCGAAACTTTTTTTTTTTATTTTTTTTTTCGGAGTAAAAAATTCGCTCAGGGAAATATGCAAAAGGTGATAGACGAGCCGAGAAATCGCAGAATATACGTCACGCGAGAACCCTCGCTCTTCGTCGAAAAAAAAAAAAAAAAAAAAAAGAAACCAGGGTGCACACCATGAGAACGCTGTATCATAAGATACTTATCGGATATTTATCAAAAAGCCTTTCTCACGCGGGTTCCGACTCCGATGCTATTGAGTCACGTACTTTTCGCCCCGTCACGAGAAACCCTCGAACACACACCCTGTATCCTGTACAATTCGTAACTGGAACATTGCGTTACAACGGCCATGGAAAAATCGAGACCGAATATTCTACGACGTTTAAACGCTTTCCCTACTAACTCAAATCCAAAAACCAAGATTTTTCAACAATTTTTTAAGATTTCAAGATTTCAAATTTTTCAAGATTTTTCAAGATTTTTCAACCCAAACAAACCTAAACAACATTGTTAAAAATCTTGGTTTTTCGATTTGAGTTATTATTGAGATTATTTGAATTTTATTATAATCAAGTATATTTATACTTTATTATAATAAAATTGAAATAATTAATCATTTTGAATCATTAAATACTTATTTAATATATCAAAAATATGAATTGCAAATAAACAAAATTGTTGAAAAATCTTGGTACATTATTTATAATAATTACTCCAAGATTATAATTTATAATTATAATCTTCGAGTAATAATTTCATAAAAAATAAAGTCAAAACATTTATATTTTATTTGACAAAATTAAATATTCATTTTCTCATGGGGCTTCAGTTTTCAATGAAAATTCAAGCATCAGCCTCTGTAGAATCTATTTTGCAATAAAAACGTTTGATTCTTGAGAAAATCGCGATAAAAAAAAATTTAATAAAAATTTTTAAAAACTTAATAAAAATAAATAACAAATTAATTAAAATTCTCTCGCCTTCACGTGACACCTGGTACATCAACTACACGTCCTTAAAATTCTTTTTTACTCCGACGGATCATTTCGTATCAACCCAAACAGACCCAAAAAAAAAATTTTTTTCGTAATAAAAAAATTGAAATAAAATTACAGAGTCGAATCGAATTATCGTTTGCCCTGGGGTGTAATACTCCATGCATGAAACATACGTAGTACGTTTTAACGTTACATTCTCGTGCACCGTTTATCGCAAACGAAGGAGGGAGAGGGGGGAGGGGGGGGAGGGGGTTTAGACACTTGTACAGCCCTCGTTTTGCCAACAATCTGTCACGCGCGTTCCTCGGACGTTAAACTCAAGTTTGCAACACTGCGGACTGATATATCACACGATGGCAACCTAGCGTTATTTTTGCGTCGCGAGTGAAAAAAAAGCCACGTCAGCTCGATTTTTCTTTTTTTTTCTTCGGGAATAAAAAAGGGCACTTGTACTCGATGCTGGTAAAAGCAGGTTCGACGTGTGACCTCATTTTTCACATCGAGCATAACCATGGCCATTACTTGGATGGGTGACCGTTTGGGTGGAAAATTTCCGATTATAATAATGAAAAAAAATAAAAATAAATTCTTTGGATTTTTAGTGAAGAAAAGTAAGTTGAAAAATCGTTGCGATTTGAAAAATTTGCTTTTTTGGGCTTGTTTGGGTTTGTTTGGGTTTGTTTGGGTTTGAGTTGACAGCAGCCTCGATTTTTTTCGTCTACACGTACCTCGTTGGAATACCTTTGAAACTGAAAACCCTTTGGAAACGTGTCGAGTCATATTTATGACGAGGCATTTTGATGCCCCCGTTCGATGTGGTGGCACGGTCCCGAATCGTCGAACAACTTGAGCTTTTGAGGGATTACGATCATCCGGGTAATCTCGTGTACGAAGCTTCGACGCTCTGACGGGTCTTACAAAATGCATAAGATAGTCCCCACTAATCCATCAAAGCATTGATCTTAAACATTTTTTTTCTGATTTTCCAACTGCGCATTGATCAAAATACTTAGCTGAAGTTTCAAGTGACGAAGAATAAGAGTTACGAAGATTATGGTAATTTATACCGTCGTATTCTGTGCAGGAATGTGATCAGGCATTTCCAACTAAATTTGGGTTTATTTGGATCGAAGCCTGGTTCGACTCGTCCGATTGGTACATTTTTTTATTTGAATATATCGGTTAGTTTTATTCAATTTTTTTTAATTCGATTTAATCGTTTTGTTTGATTCAATCATTTGATTTGATTCAATCGTTTGAATTGATTCAATCATTTGATTTGATTCAGTCATTTGATTCGATTCAATCATATGATTTGATTCAATCATTCGATTTGGTTCAATCATTTGATTTGATTCAATCATTTGATTTGATTCAATCATTCGAATTGGTTCAATCATTTGATTTGATTCAATCATTTGATTTGATTCAAACATTTGATTTGATTCAGTCATTTGATTTGATTCAGTCATTTGATTTGATTCAATAATTTGATTTGATTCAGTTATTTGATTTGATTCAATCATTTAATTTGATTCAGCCATTTGATTTCATTCAATCATTTGATTTGATTCAGATATTTGATTTGATTCAATCATTTGATTTGATTCAGTCATTTGATTTGATTCAATCATATGATTTTATTCAATCATATGATTTGATTTAATCATTTGATTTGATATTCAAGATTTCATTCTATTTTTCTGGTCAGTTCCAAGAATTCTGGTTGAACTTGAAGCTGACCAGAAAAATATCACAGAATCTTGAATATCAAATTAAACGATTGAACCAAATCAAATAATTCAATAAAACCAAACGATTAAATCAGTCGAAAAAAATTGAACCAAACGAAACAATTGAATAAAATAAAATAATTGAATTGAACTAAACAATTGAATCCTAAATATCATAATTGGTTTCTGCAACAATAATGGAAAAAAGGCTATTATTATAATTTAAAAAAAAAGATTATGGGGTTATGAATAAAGATATGGGGTTTGTTTGGGTTAATGAAGGACACAAAATCGCGAAGTCTCGAAAGAGCTATTCAGAGAAACAAAAATTCTTTCATAATCGATCGTTGAAGCAGAATTTCTTTTTTTTTTCACACCGAACGTAATTTGCAATCGCAATGAATATGAGACGATCGATTCGTCAACATTTAAAGAATATTCATTTTTCTTCGACCGCAATACGAACCGCCAATATTTTTGGCCCACTTTCGTGGCGTGTCAGGCTCTCAGGTTATCTGCACAATTAATTGGATAATATCCGGATCACTTATCGATATTATCATCGGAGGCTTATCCCATTATCATTTTCTGACATTTGTCTCGCTAAACAAGCTGCGCAATGTAACGCGTTAATGAGCAAACTGCATGAAAGAGAGAAACGAGGGGAGAGAGAGAGAGAGAGAGAGAGAAAGAAAGAGAGAGAGAGAGAGAGACTGATCACACCACAGAAGCCCTCGAGTTTCCATTAATTATTTCATTGACGCAGGTCTCGGGTACAACGATATGTGAATATGAGATGAATTCAACTATGAAATCGATCGGACGACAGCGTTATTTGCGTTCGGTAGATTTGCAGTTGAGGTTTCTCGCCCACCCCCTTTTCTCTCTCTCTCTTGCTCGATTCCCCCCCCCTCTCTCTCTCACTGATACTCTCGCCTCTCTTTCTCAATCTATCTCTCTTCCTCGATTTCCATCTCTCGCCCTCTTCCATGATTTCTCTCTCTCTCTCTCTCTCTCTCTCTCTCTCTCTCTGTATTGGATATTTTTGGCTATTTTTGGATTTTTGCTATTTTTGGATTATGAGTTGAATTATACACAATGCCGTTATTGTATCTACTATGATTATTATTATATATGATTATTATTATTATCATTATTATTATTATTGTTGTTATTTTTATATTATATTTTTTTATTATGATTATTATTATTATTATTATTAGTATTATTATTATTGTTATTAGTTTTTGTTTTGATAATTATTATTATTTTCTTTGTTTATATTACTTCAAGTTATGTTTAAGTTTTTATGTCATTTTTTTTGTTACCACTTTTTTTGCCCAAGAGTTCGTAACTAGGGCACAATAAATTATATTATCATCATCTCTCTCTCTCTCTCTCTCTCTCTCTCTGTCTCTCTCTCTCTTGCTCAATTTCCCTATCTCGATGTTTCTCGATTTTCATTTCTCTCTTTTACTCGATTTCACTCCCTCTCTCTCTCTCTCCCACGACTTCTTTCTCTCTCTCTTTCCCAATCTTCCTCTCTTTCTCAATTTCCCTCTCTCTCTTCCTCAATTTCCCTCTCTCTCTCTCTTCCTCAATTTCCCTCTCTCTCTCTTCCTCAATTTCCCTCTCTCTCTCTTTTTCAATTTCCCTCTCTCTCTCTCTCTCTCTTTTGTTCGTATTCCTCTCTCCCTCTCTCCCTCGATTTTTCTTTCTCCCCCGTTCTCTGGTTTATTGCGAGATTTGTTTGCATATAGAATCCCCTTACGATTCGCTGACCGTTAAAATTACCGGTGTAACCGTCAGCACGAGTGGTCCTTCCTCGATGCGTGCATTATTTGCAATTCACCGAACGGACCGGACCATCAATGTGGTTCGATAAAACCTAAACCAAAAATACGAATTTTCCACCGAAAAAAAAAAAAAAAAAAAAAAAAAAAAAAAAAAAAAAAAAAAAAAAAAAAACAAAAAAAAAAAAAAAAAAGAAAAAAAAAAAAAAAAAAAAAAAAAAAAAAAAAAAAAAAAAAAAAAAAAAAAAAAAAAAAAAAAAAAAAAAAAAAAAAAATCAAATATTCTTGGCTAGTACCAAACACGAAAAAAAAAGGGTTCAAATTTCAGCTTCTAAACAATTTACCGAACCAGATCTTTTACCAAAGTCCCAAAAGAAAAGTCATTTCATTCACATTCACGAAAAAACTAGACTCTAACTAGCCAAACAAGAAAAAGGAACGTTTGAAAAAGTTCTCACGAGTGTGCTTCGCAGGCTTAGATAATTTATTGATAGAGATCAAACGAAACGAAAAACATGAACATAAAAAAAAACAAAACAAAACACAAAGAAACAAAAAACGAAGCAAAACAAACCCAAACAAAACAAAAAAAAACACAACAAAACACAAAAAAAAACAAAAAACAAAGCAGAACAAACCCCAAAAAAAACACAAAGAAACAAAAAACAAAGCAAAACAAACTCAAACAAAACAAAAAAAAATAAAACAAAACAAAAACAAAGCAAAACAAACCCAAACAAAACAAAAAAAAAATAAAACAAAACACAAAAAACAAAAAACAAAGCAGAACAAACCCAAACAAAACAAAAAAAACAAAACAAAGAAACAAAAAACAAAGCAAAACAAACCCAAACAAAACAAAAAAAAACAAAACACAAAAAAGCAAAGCAAAACAAAAAAAAAACCAAACAAAACACAAAAAAACAAAGCAAAACAAAAAAACAAAACAAAAAAATAAAACAAAACAAAAAAATAAAACAAAAAAAAACGTCTAAATAATTGTCCTGTACGCTCGATTGGGATCTCGGTCCCGTCCGACATTGGGATCGATCTGACACGAACGCGAATACGGTGGGACGGCAAACACACACACAACGCGGTGAACGCGCGCCTCGATAATTGAAGGCATCTGCGACATTGAATGCCCGACGGCTACACGGCGCCATGGTCACCTTCACCAGTCCAGAGTCCCACCTGGTAAGCCACCAACTCTGACGAAGGAGTTTTGCAAAGTCGACACGCCAAAAAAAAAAAAAAAAAACCCAAAAAAAAAATTAATAATAATAATCATTGAAAAAAAAACCACACCAGCTTTATCCGGAGCAAATAAAGAGCCAGAGAGTTGTCGCCGTTGGAACTTTGAGTTTACGGAATGACGATCGAACGTCTCTTTTTTTAAGTTTGAAGATTTTTTCTGCTAATTTTTTTTTTTTTTTTTTTTTGGTGATAAAAATAAAATTGAGGAATCAAATAAAGTGAATTATAATGGAGCAGAAATTGGATTTTTAGAATAATCGATGACTCACTGGCTCGAAATGCGTTACACTCCTAGCCCCCCCCCCCCCCCCCCCA
>JAPYZJ010005335.1:0-11751 GCA_030522765.1 Ophioninae sp. B BG-2022a
CCCCCCCCCCCCCCCCCCCATCACCCCATGCCTTTTGTCGATTCGTACCTACATGCGCCCCTACGTACGTATGTACATTTACACACTCGTACACCCTGATTCAATGGTATCGCGAAAGGACTCCCGATGAGACGCGAAAAGTGAGGAATGATGAGGAGTCTGTGCGTTGGTGGGTACTAGTACCTCAGTCACTGGGAATTACCACGGAAAATTGCTGCGTCTCTGCGAGGGCGAGGGGAGGGGCGCGGGCACGTCGGACGTGCGCACCGCACGAGGGATCAACTTTTAACGGAGTTTCCATCGTTGGGAATATATACAATGCAGTTTTTTTCCTCCCCACAATTCCTTTTTTTTTAATTTAGCCATTGAGAATTTGTGTTTGAAGATAAAGAAAATACGATTTTTGTGGCTATCGAAGACGCCACAAAGGGATTCGAAGGAAGGGAGTGAAAAAAAAGTTTTTTTTTCTTTCCTTAATTCCTTTCGTTTTTCGATTTGGCTATTGAGGATTCGTGTTTGGAGATAAGGGAAATACCATTTTTGTAGCTATGGAAGGCCCGAGGAATCGAAGGGTTTTGTTAAGGAGTGAAAAATAAGTTTTTTTTTCTTCGTTTTTCATAAAAATTGATTAATGTAAAGTCGTTTCCAAAAGTGATTCTTTAGGAACTGTTTGGAAACAAAACTCTCTGTATTCTTTATAAACGAAATTGATTCTTTCAAAGTCGTTTCTAAAATTGATTCTTCAGAAACGTCGCAGAATTTTCGTCTAACGGTAACTCGTTACATTTTCTATCGAAAATAATTATATTCGATTTAGTTTAAAGAAGATGGATCAAAATTGCCCCACGTCCTATAACCAAGTGACACATGTCAAAAAAAGATAAAAATGTATAAAAAATTATGGCATACTTCCTAAGTTCATTTTTTTACACCTTCATATGAAAAAATTGCTATGAAAATAGTTCAGGCGCTGTTATGAAAAATTCGTTCGTATTGGTATTTATGGACCGATTTTAAAAATTCTTTTTTATTTGAAAAGGTACCCCCAAGGTAGTCCCACTGGCATAAAGTCAGGTCTCCGGTCCCCAGGTTCCTGGAAAAATGAAAGTCAAATCTCAAAAATAAGCTCATTTTTTTTCTATTAAAGTAGTTTTTAATATATTACACTTTGTTCAATCATCGATCAACTGAGGATTATCTCCTTATTCATCTGATTATGAAAACGTGAGAAAAAAAGCTTGAGCTTGAATGTTTGAATACTATACTAATACTATACTATATCATTATACAGAATAAAAATATTACTTTGAATAGTATATAATAATACTGAAATTGTTTCTTTATGTGGAATTAAAAAAGGCCCTTCTGGTGATTTTGTTTAAAAATGAGTGGACTGGAAATTTAGGGATGCAAAAAAAAAAAAAATTTTCTATTGTTGATTATCCATTATACACACGTTACAACGAATTCGGGCAGGACATGTGCAATAAAAGAATTTTTAAAGAGAGCGAAAAATTTATAATGTAAAGTACAAAATGAGCTTATTTTTGAGATTTTACTTTCATTTCTCCAGGATCCTAAAAGCCGGAGACCCGACTTTATGGCAGTGGGACTACCTTGGGGGTACCCTTTCCAATAAAAAAGAATTTTTAAAATCGGTCCATAAATACGTATACGAACGAATTTTTCATAACAGCGCCTGAACGATTTTTAAAGCAATATTTCCGTATGAAGGTGTAAAAAAATTAAGTTAGGGAGTATGTCATATTTTTTTATGCATTTTTATCTTTTTTTTGAGATACGTCACTTTGTTATAGGATATGGGGTAATTTTGTATAGATTGTGATCGGTCTTCTTTGTATCGATAACTTATTATTGAATTTGGTTTTTGATCGTAGATGGAACACGCTTTCTTCTCCAGTACGCCATTTTTTTCAAATTATTCCGAATTATTATACCGAGAGCGTGTTTCTTTTTCTTTGCTTTTTATTTCGAAAAGGCCTTGTCGTCAGAACCACCCACACCGACTGAAACTTCGTTCAAATAATAACAGGCCAGCTAAGACGGCACGAGTGGTGTGTAAAATTTCACCCGCTCGTTATACAAAAACTCTCATCGAAAAAAAAAAATTGAAAAGTTACTTGTGTTTCGAGGCCGAAGCTTACGTGGGCTCGTTAACGAGTCGATTCCAATCGCTCGCTCTTCAATACACTACTCTTTCCTGCATAATAATCGTCCTTACCGTGTGTTAATAATAAATAAATGGATTAATCATCAAGCTGCGAACCGTGAACTGAAATTTTAACGAATTTATCAATAAAAAGTGCGAATCAATTGATAATTAACAATTACTTCATAATTAACTTACGATTAACAGTACATTAATAAGCTAGAGGACAAAATCAGCCCGTAGTTTAGAGTTCGTTCTCGAAATGGAAAAAACGAATTCAAATTTGGTTTACTTATTTGATTCGACAGCAGGTTACTTTTGACCAACGTTTATGCTTCCTTAACACTCCTTGTTTTCCACTTATTAGGGGAAGGTGAGGTAATACGATCCCTGGAGGTAAAATGATCCCCCGCCGTAAATCATAGACAACTAATGTCATCTATCCAAATGCGCATAAAATATGTTTCCCGCACCTCTGCCAGTTGCCTCTCCAAGTGTCATGGCGGTGTGAGCGCTTGGCGTGATTTTATTAAACAATAATCAAAAAGTGTGGCTCTGATCTAAGGTAAGCCTGTTTTTGGACTTTCATTACTTTTTACATGTTCATGTTTATTGAAATGTTGTTTTATTTTTGGGTATTAATAGCAGTTAGCTAATGTTTAAGCAATGTTCGATCACAGCACGCGGTATTTGAAGGTTATGTTTTGATCGATAGCTTGGAATTTGGTGTTTGAGGTGAAATGATCCCTTTCTGTGTGTTCAAAATGATTCCTGGAATCGTTTTACCCCATTAGAAGCAGGAAGGGAAAAGGCAAAAAAAAGGAAAACAGATCAGATTCTTCTAAAGAGGAGAGTGATACTGAATGCCTCTTCTGTACTGAAAGTTACTCCAAAGACAATAAAGGCGAACGATGGGTTAGGTGCGGTGTGTGTCTCAAATGGGGACAGGAGGCTTGTGCGGGAGTAGCTAGTGACGATGAAGGCGACTTTACTTACTATATTTGCCGTTCGAATAAATTTGACAATGTGAAAAAAAATTAAGGTTCTGAGTCTATTTCGAAGTTGCTTATAAGAAATGGATTATTTTTGAAATAAAGAGAATCATTTTTCTATTGAATGTTGACATTGATAAAAACCTTTGATGGGGATAAGTATTATTCGTTTTTTTTTATTTAGAAGAGTTTGTTTGTTTAACTGTTGCTTGACTAGGTATGTTGTGAATTTTTCAAACCTTTTAAAAGTTTGTTGCGATGTTTAATATTTAGTTTTGTTGATTGAGTAGTAGATAATTACAAAAAAAATGATCTCTAATGAAACTAAAAGACTGCAAAAGTTTTATGTAACTTGCTCACATACTTAAATTGTTATGAACAATACCGATGATTAAAATAAACAGCGGAGTTTTTCTTTTCACTGATATTTATTAACTTATGGTATAAAATGATCCCTGGGATTATTTTACCCCTACCCCAGGGATCATTCTATACATAGGTGTGTATAAAATGATCCTTCACTAAACTTTAACAAAAACCTGTTATACAAAAAAACAATACATATATAATAAAAAATAAGTATGCAGTTACAAAGTTAAGTAAATCCACTATCTCCAATGATAGAAATCTTGCGACTTTGCCTTCAACTTTAGTCACAGCTAAGTTTTTCCCTTAAGGGGATCATTATACCTCACCTTCCCCTACCAACGAAAACGTCACTTTTCCACGAAAAAAAAAATCGTAAAAGTTCATTCTGGCGATTGAAACGCAATAACCGTCAAAGAAGGTCGAGCGAGTCATATCCAATATCCTATCTACATCTGTTTGAACATAATACCGTAACCATTAATCCTGTAACCTTCGAGGCTCTTTCAAGAGATACTTCGTAACCTTGTTCAATAACTTCAACGTCTCGATCAAATTCGACATGAGATCTTGACAAATGTCCATACAAATAAACGTCCAAAGTATTTTTCGTTCTTTTTGTTTGTTCCTATAAAATCCATTATTTTCCCAATGTGTAATGACCTCCACGAGTGATATGACCAGTTATCACCGGAGTGACTTCCCGCGTTATCAATCGACATCGAGCAATAAGCCCTGAACTGTGGGCATGTGGCAAAAACGGGTTCATCGGTTCTCCGTCGAAATCGACGTTCAATAATTTCGTCCGTGAGAGATATGAGTGAGGGATCTAAGTGAGCACCCCGCGGGGGGGGGGGTTTCCGGGGACGAGTTATTCACGAAAGGTAATCAGATACGTAGCACCGCGCAGAACCTCGTACACGGCGTTAACTCCGGATACGCCGAGACATCGGTACAGTACTCGATAAACCTCGAGTACCCAGTGCGCCGAGTACCTTATAGTATACTTGTTGCTCCCGCGTGGTTCGCCCAGATCCGATTAAATTATGCGGATACTCTATTGGAAATTGGAGGCTAGAAACTTTTAAATTACGTGCGGCGGTGCGTCGAGGAGAACACCCCCCCTTCCCCGGACCATCGCCGAGTTGCGATTACGAGCTTCGAGCTGGCGAATCGATCGTTCCAGTTGGCGGAAGGGGCCGGCAAGAGGGAAGGGGGGATGGGTTAAGCAGAGTAATTTCATTTGCGTCAGTCGCCACTCTTTACTCGTACGTTGCAGGAGTGAAGAGCTCGCAGAAGGAGAAGGAGAAGTGTGGGGGGGGGGGACAAAGAAAAACAAGAAAGAGGAATTGATAAAAGAAAGCAATGGAGAAAGAGTACGAAGGAGCGAGCGAAGGGGATAGAGGAGATCGCCGTTAAACGATGGGCACGAGCCTCAAAACCCGAGGTCAGGAGAGACCAGACAAAAAGCATATAGCAGGGGCGCAGGGCAAGTGAGACACGTAAAAGGAGAGAGCGGAGAGAGAGATAGGCGTGCTTCGCGAGAAGCGCGCGCGCGTTCCCGATCGATTTATCGCATCTGATTTACTGAACGCTCAAACGGGACCCGTTGCGGGGGAGGGCGTTCCGTGAACGAGCACACAGCGTTTATCCTAATCTCCCACTCTCCCCGTCTTTCTCCGGTTCTCCGGCACCCTTTCCAGCAACGTTCTCTCTGTCGATCGCTTTCTCTCTCTTTTATTATTATTATTGTGTTATTTCAAAATGTTGTTATTTTTAATAATAATAATAATAACAATGATAATAATCATTATTATTATATTGATGATGGAACTACATATTATTGATAATTATTATTGTAATTATAGATTATTATTATTTCTTCAGTTCTTGTTAAGTTCTAGTTTATTTTACTTAGAGTTTTAACTTAACCGTCCGGTCAATGACCAGGTACCCGGGTAGACATTTCACATTTGCAGATAGAATGTATTAACTTTTTCTTTAAAAAACTGTATAACCGTCTGGATCCCCGAAATTTAAGTAGTTTAAAACCCAATTTTTGTCAAATTTTTTCATAATCAATAATTTAATAATAGTTATTAACTATCAAACGATCAAACGAAATTATAAACGATATTGTTTATTATTTATTTAAAAGTCAAGTTACCTCAATACTTTAATAGGTAGTCTCTTTAGTGTGTATAAGCCCGACATTCATGCATAATAATATGAATACCGCATACGCATACGCACCGCATACTTCAGTGGGTACCCGGGTGCCTGGTTATTGAACGAAGGAGGTATCAAGTTTGATAGTTAATAACCATTATTCAATAATTGATTATAAACAAATTTGACAAAAATTGGGTTTCAAACTACTTAAACTTCGGGGATCCAGACGGTTATACAGTTTTTTAAAGAAAAAGTTAATAAATTCTATCTGCAAAGCTGAAATGGATACCCGGGTATCTGGTCATTGACCGGACCGTTAATTTCAATTTCGGTTTATATCACATTATTTCTTAAATTTCTTTATTGTGTTATTTGATTTCATTTACTTATTTTACCCAAAAGTCCGCTGGGCCATAATAAATTATATCAATCTCTCTCTTTTTCACCGCTTTGCATAACGCTCGAAACTGCTTTATTATTTCTTATGTTTTCTAATTATTACGAGGTACTCCGTTTCGCAAAGAATTTATTTTCGGTGATTTTATCATATGATTACCTACTATTACTAGTGATAACCCTACACTGCTGTTTATCTTCATTATTATTGTTACTAAAAATACTATCTTTCGACTCACTGGGAGCTAGGGCATAAATAAACACACCAAATCAAAATCTCTGTTTCTCCTTTCTTACTTTTCTGTCTTTCACTTACGCTCTGTTTCTCCATCTCTCTCTCGCTCTCTTTACCCTCCTATCGGTGAAACGCGTTCCCAAGGCCGTTCTGCTTTACCGCATGCCATTGCGGAACTACGAGCGAGGAAAGCGTAGCGAGAAACCACGTTCGACAAAAAAGACGTGACGGTGAGCATATAGCGAAAGAAGGAGAGTGGGGTGAGCGAATAGAAAGAGAGAAAGATAGAGAGATGATAATGATAGATTTTATTATGCCCTAGTGAAAAAACTTTCGGGCAAGTTAACCCTCTATAACTCAAGAACATGGATTTTTTATTTTTTCTGGTTTGCGGGTAATTAAAACAAAGTAAGAATATACGTGTTTCATAGTTTTTCAATTATTCAATTATTTTCCAAAAAAAAAAAAAACCCAAACAAAATTGACAAAAAAGAGCAGAATAATGAAAATAAATGTTGTTGATAACGTCAAATATCAAATATTTAAACACTTACCTGTCCATGTTATTCACAATAAAGCCTCAAAACACGAAAAAACTATTTTTAAATAATTTTCATTTCACACGCGAACTTGTTCAAACCACTAACGAGTTTGTGAAAAAACTTCAGTTTGTGACAGGTAACGCCATCTAGTGATAAGTTTTAGTACCTGTTCGTTACTGCTGCTTGTAAACTACCGTGTACAGTGCAATATAATGTCAAAAAATGAATCGTATGAAATTAGTGGTAGGTCGAACGGTATGTTGCTTACAGTCTACATCATGATATAGAGGGTTTAGATAAAACAAAAATGTTAACAAAATAAAGATATAAAGCTAAAAACTAAAAATAATAACTAAATAATAATATAACAACAATACGAGAGCAAGAAATTCTAACCAAAAATAACAAAAAAACGAGATATAACCTGGAATAACAAAAAAAATCGCCGTAATGCTCAAAAAATATTCAGTCTTTGCATAAAAATTGACTGAAGATGAACTAACTCATAAATAAAAAATAAACTAATAGGTAAAGAGAGAGAGCGGGAAGGAGAAAGGGGAAGAGAAAGTGATTTGCGAACAAACAATAAAACGTCACGATACACATAACGCAGAAAATAGACCGCGTGTGCACGAGGCTCGTTGTATTCCTCAGTAATTCAAAATTCATGAAATACATATATTTGTTCGCAAGCATTTCCAAGCGTGAGGATCGCGTGTGCATATCGTTTCGTGGAGTTTCAGCGTTATAGCGTTGCAGATTTTTTACGTGATACCAATTCCCAATTGAGGCTTGTAATAATCATTGCTCGGGCTTGGCTAATCGAGTCCCCGGTCGGTTCGACAAACAACGGTGAACCGCATTTGCCGAGGGCACGAGGAAACTGCGAAAAACCTCGGAACTGACGTGAACGGCTTTTTTGTTCTTCCGATAAAAATTTACTTTTCGTTGTTTGCCGGTTTCTTACACGATGAAAAACTTTTAATTCCCCGGCTGAATGACGATTTTGCGAGTACCCAAGGAAAACTCGTTGGCTCAATCTCCCGGTCGCGGATAAAAAGAAACAACGAAATAAAGAAGAATCGCGCGGAAACGTCGACACCGTGACATATTCCATGACATTTGAGGGGATGCGCATTGAAGTGGCGCGGCCTTTCTGGCGTGTACGTCGCCCCGGGCACTGGGACCGCAAGCTAAAGTTCGCGCGGCCGCGAGATACATGAATAAATATTTTTAAAAAGATAAAGAAAATTCGAGCAAAACGCGCACTAACAAACGGCGAAAGTCATTACTTCGACGTGAAAAACGAGCTTTTTTTCTCCTCTTTTTACCCTCGAGTAATCAGGCAGGAAAAATCGCAAGTTACGCATACAAAATGTTCCCTGCGTTTTTCTCGATTTCAAGCGTGCGGCGGAATATTTGAACGATTGGAATAATTGTCCTTTCAAGGACGCGAGTTTTGAAGTTTTTTTTCCCACGGATTTCGTTCAAGAGCGTACGGGATTATCGATCAGCTATTTCTAGCCCTCAGACCGTTTTCTTCACAGCCCAAAATTCATGCCGAAATTCCTTGAACGTATAATTATTTAATTATAATTAAATAATTAATAATAATTAACAGCAATTAAGTATTGACTAATTAATCATTTAATTTATTTTATCATTATTTCCTACATGTATATTATATTTTTTTTCCGTAAAGAGCAATCCGTTGCCTTTAACATACTGCTATTGAGCAACAAATTTTCATAATATTTACCTACGCTATATTTTTTTTTTTACAAGAAACGGTTTTTTTCGAGTTGCTCAATATTCGATGAAAAAATATATTAAAAATAAGAAAATTAAAGCACAACTATTTCCCCTTGAAAAGTTTATTCTAAAGATAAACGAAGAATTTTTGCAGATTTTTTCCTGAATAATTATTCAGGTAAATTATATTTATCCCATTTTTTTTAATTCAATAAAAATTTATTTTACTTGTTTTAAATAATTCAACTATTTTATTTAATAAATCGAATTTGATTTAATTAAAAAAAATCCTAATTAATTACACAGGTCTGCGACATAAAAATTGTTTTACATTTAATAAGTGATTTTTATGGTGTTTTCAACGCTGATTTCAGAAAAAATGGTGAAAAAATTCCATCACGTACAGTTATTTCACAAATTGCTTGTATAGTTTTAGTTTTTTTGGATATTTTTATACACACTTCAGTACTTTAGTGAGTTTGAATTTTTGTTTTTAGGATCTTCATAAACTGTTATTTAGCCTAAAGTACTTTTAAAATGTATTACAATAAATTCCTTGCCCTCTTCCCTCCATCATCGACAACAAGCAAAAACGTTATTGTAATGACTTAGAGGCTTAAAGAGAAATAGAAGTGTACTGGAAATGTAGTTTAGAACCTGATTTATAAATAAAATAAAGTTCTTTAACTTTGGTAAAATGTGAAAAGTTGCTTAAATTTTGTTATTATTATACCTAAAAATACTTTTTTGTAAGAAAACCTTACGTGATAGAAAAAAACGGATTGCATTTTTGAATTCAGCCCTGAAAAGTACATAAAAGTCAGTTGTCAAACTTCAAACAATTTTTTGAACATTTTTTGTGCAGATCTGTGTTGTTCAGGAAAAAATCTGCAAAAATTGCAGATGAGTTCTGAAGAAATCTGCAAAAATTGGATGGTAGCGCGAAGACCAAAACTAGCCAGATTGACGGGATCAAGGTGCCTGAAATATCATCCTGGGTCGAGAGCTAGGATCGTTTCGATCGAATTTCCCCCGGTAATGAAAAATCATCCGGTCTACCGTTTTTCGGTTTCTGGAGAGCGGAAGTTGTTACTGCAGGACGACCGTGCGTTGAGTCGGTTCTATCTCGCCGTTGGCCTCATTATTGTCGCAACAGAGGTAACGTTTGCGAGAGCTGGTTCTTTCTTTGTCTCGGCTGTTTCGCGCTCTTGGTCCTTCCCGGCGACACTTGGGACAGTGATGAAAAAAAAAAAGTACACACACGTACAAAGAGACGTCTAAACGCAGGGCTATCGGAGGCTACCGTCAAAGGAGGGCTGGTAAGAGGGAGCGGCACGTGTGTGAGTTCGAGAATGTCGAGGCGCGGCTCGCGCCCGTTTACTTCTCCATTCTCGCGGGCGACCGTACGTGCGAGTATGTCCGCGGTCACCCGAAGGTCAAAAGGTCGTAAGGGGCCACCTTGGTTCGAACCAAACCGAGCGCGGTTACGCCCTTATCCTTATCAACCGTTGATCCTCCTACTGTTTATCTCTGTCAGTCTCTTTCCGTCGCCTCGCGCTCACCAATCGCAAATGGCGCCGTAAATTGAACGACGCTCCTCGACGACGACAACGACGACGACTATCCAGTCAACTGACGGTATTAGCGAACTCAACTCGCGGGAAGGGGAAATATAAATGCTCGCGTACTCGGATCACGTACAAAACGAAGAATCTCAAGACCAGTAACCGAATTGAGCAAACGATCTCCATTCAGCTTGAAAAAACATTTTTTTTTGTAATTCTTTTATTTTGCTTTGGGTTTTTGTCACTTTAAAAAAAAACCACTTGTACTTTTGCCAAGTAAAATTTCAAAACCCGATTGTAATTACGCTTGAAATACGAAGAACAATTCTCTTTATTTGCGAGGTTGACATTGGGCAGATAGTTGTCTTAATTGGCATCATGATTGTATGTATTGTCATTATTATTGTCATTATTATTATTATTATTATTATTATTATTATTATTATTATTATTATTATTGAATTATCGTTATAATTTAATGAATAGTATAGTTAGTCAGAATTATCATTGATTCTGTGTATTAGGGCATTTCTCTGTAAGCTCGTACAGGTCACAGACAAATGCTGTCCTGAGAATTATTTTTAACACTTGCCAAAAAAACTTGTACTATTTCAAAGAAAATCAACTTTTATTTTAGTTAGATAAGGAGGCCCACTGAATTTATACGTATATTCCGATATATTAGCGATTTTTTAATAAATCGTGACAGGGGACTGTTTGAGACACTAGGGGCTGTTTTGAACGTGACAAAGGGACTGTTGAGTGAGACAGGGGACTGTTCTACTTAAAAGAAAAGTCATTTTACATTAATCAGTCATTTATTATTTTTATGACATAATTCTGTACTTGTAAGTTTATTAAAGAAAATGATGCAAAGCAATTACACTTTGATCATTCTTACATTAATAAAACAGAGTAGCGATAAAATTGTCACAACCAGTACATAAAAACAATAGCCAATACACAAAATACACAGTCCCCTGTTATGTGGAACAGTCCCCTGCTGAAGTTTTAGACAGAGGACTGTGTATTTCGGTTAGAGTTCACAATATGTATTAAACGGATGTAAAATAGTTTTTTTTTTGAATCTACCAATCAGTTTAGGCATAAATAATACAAACAATAAACTATATATATAATTTTTAAAGTAATTAACACATATAATATTATTTACCAGAGGACTGTTTGTGATAGCAGTCCAAACGCGTATTCACCTTACAAATGAAACTTTGACACTAAACAAAATGGGGTCCCGTCACCGCATTCGGCAAGGTTGCCAACTTCACACCAGTTACGTTGCATTTCATTCAAAAAAACGTTTGTAAATATTATCGTTTTTTTTAGCATGGATTTAAATTTTTGGCAGGGGAGTGGCATAAATGTTCTGGGGGTAAAGTTTACAGGAGTTAACTAAATAAATAAAATTCATAGTGAGACTATGTTTTACGAAAATAATGTAGTGTATTTATTTTTCTTTGTAATATTAACCGCCTAATGTATATAGTTTCAATAATTTCTTTGTAAATATCATTTTTAGGTGGGGACGCAGTGACGGGGACAG
>JAPYZJ010005336.1:0-16644 GCA_030522765.1 Ophioninae sp. B BG-2022a
GAGCGAAGAGACAACTTTGTTGCAGGCTGTTCATCTTGCAAAACACCACTCACTTGTGTACTGTATACAAACCGAGTGCGAACGATTTCTGTGTGCAGTAGCGAATAGAAGCTACTAAATTACTCGCTACTTTACTAAATTACTAGCGTAGTCCGAACTAGTCATTTAGAATTTTAGTCATTTAGAACTCAGGATTCAGGAGGTTAAGCGGTTCAAGCGGTTGTATTATTTTTCAAATTGACCCCGAGAGAACGAAACCATAAACCATACTTGTAGATTTTGCAAGATGAACGCACTCTCACTTTTTATTTTCTCGGTGGTCTTGGAGCTCGCCCTCTTTTATGGTAGGATGCAAAGGGGAAGAGGGAAAGAGAACACTACTCAAGCTCAAGGAAGTTTAAGGGCAGGGTGAATCCTGTGATGTTCTCGGACCTGTTGCTCTATCCGTTTCTCTCTTGGGTGGAAAGAGTAGGCACATGAATACTGAGGATGTATGATGAGAGGAAATACTATTCCGGGACTTAAATCACTTTTCGGATTATGACGTAAACGATGACCAAATAAAAACGATGTTAATGTTCAGTATGGACTTAAAATATGAATTAGACATCAGGAAATACTTTTTCTCATTCGTGTCATCGGTGATATCTTTTCATTCAATTTTGCACGTTTTTTTAAGTCATTGAGGTACGTCATAACACAAGCAAAAAATAGAGTAAAACGTAGAAAAGAAATACTCATTGGCGCAATAAACACCTGTTCCGAAGAATGAGATTCTCATGGAGCCGGTCTCTCTATTTGGCCACATTTTCTAACGCTGCTGTCCTTTCTATCATCGGGTTGTTTTGTAAGCGACAGATAGATATCGATCAGTTGAAGAGGGCTCTTCACAAATGGCAGTCGTTTTCGCGAAGAACTCTCTGCCCGTGATTGCTCGTACCAATTGCAATATCGATAACTGTTAAGTGCTGTTATCGTTGCTTCTACGAACTTAGACCGCGCACCTATACCTGCAACGTATCATATAAACTCATTTTCATGATTGTTGGCGGATGTTTCGAGAGCGGCATACGAACTGAATTTTTCCGTTCAGGTGTGACTGTTATTTTTATATTTTCAATTTTTCCCTCGTTTCTTCGTAACTGCCGTCTCTACCGAATCGAAGTATTTCTCTTGCGAACGTTCATCGAACTTGTTCCACCTTCGTCTTGATCCTAGGACTGTAGGTGTACATCCAATCGGGCTAGACCAACCAGTACACCACTACTGGCAAAAGGAATTTTGCAGGCTTTGGCTGCTCGCGTAGAATCCAACCCCAGCGCCAGCTTTATGACACGCGATATCATTCGTCCGAAATATTACGGCCATGCCATATACAAGCAACGGGCACAGAGGTATAGAGCGGCACATCTTTCCGGCAGTACCCAGACAACATACAAATACTCCCGTGATCCTCGTATTCTTTTCCTTCGGTTCTGATCTGCGCGTATTTTAACTTCGCCATCCTTCGCATCTCCCTCTCTCTTGCTCGGTATGAGGCGAACTCGGGGTTTTGTTTATTTGTTTATTCACTTTCCCGTACCCCTTATCCCGCATATAATATCGGCAAGCTTGCAACGGGCTCTTATTTACACAAGGCTAGTCGGAAAGAAAGATGCGCTCGCGCGCAACTAAAATGAAATCAAACGACGAAAAAACTGGCAAACACGAAAGAAGAGCAAAGAGCGTCGAGCAAACGAGGCGAATGTGCACCAGGGGGTTTTTTGATCGTCCCTTGTTTTCTCGATCCACTTCTCGTTCTCTCTGTCCCGAACTCAAAGAGAATTCTGACGAGGATCTTGGTTACGTGATACACGGATGAAAGAAGGATACGGTCGAACGAAAATTTTACCCCATAATCGAGGACTTTTTACCTTCTGTCGTTGACTTATTTGTTTCCCAAGATGCTGCGTATCGTATTTCATTGCAGGGCTCAAAGCGTACGCGAGAAACTATTTTCTATTGCCGCGGGAAATACGGACTTATGTTTGTACGCTCATCGTTCGGTATGCTGTCAAATAACAAAGTTTCGTTGTTTCGTCTCTTTTAGAATCATAGGTTCGCTTGATTGTTATATTTTGCACAGAACTGATGTACGGGGTGAACATGGATTCCAAATAATTTTGGGTTTGTTTGTGTGCATTTTTATTTCCGTTTGGGTTTGTTAGTGTGTATTTTTATTTTCGTTTGGGTTTGTTTGTGTGTATTCATATGTTCGTTTGGGTTTGTTTCTGTGTATTTTTATGTTCGTTTGGGTTTGTTTGTGTTTATTTTTATGTTCGTTTGGGTTTGTTTGTTTCTGGGCTTCTTGGGGATATTTTATCGTGATGTTTTGTGGTATAATATTTGATCGTGTGATCATGGAACCAATCTTACCAGTAGACTAGGGTCCTAGTCTACTGGTAAGGGCCTATTTATCCGGTGCGTCTTTTTCTCTTCTGTCACCTGTCACAGGATTCCAACATTACCAATTTGGAATCCTGGATTTTCGTTCCAAGGATCGACGTTCATCACTATAACCTGTCGCATAGCAAACTTTCATTTCACTGGCACGTCGTGCAGGTAACCGATCATCGAATCTTAGCAGGAGGTCCCCTCGTCGGTTCTTTGCACATCTGAACAACTACGACATACACCTGCAAGCTAATCGGTCGGTTATATCTAATTGACGATCGACGGTGGTAGTAATCCACTTTATGCGTGCACGTGCGAATTTACCAAATGTGCACCCGCCTCCGCGCAGGCCGTCTGGGCCGATTAAACCAAATGCATAAATACACCATTGAGCGTTCCGATCCCACGCTCTACCCACCTCTACTCCAACGGGGATCCTATCATGTATTGCTAATTGTATAGCTCTTCTGTTTCCTCTACTCTCCACTCGCAACTCTACACTACGGGAATCCTTTCCCGCAAATTGGTTGATTAACGCCAAGTTTTTGCTTTTGTTTTATCTCCTTTCACTGGGTTCTGCGTGTTATACAGAAATTGTAGGAAGTTCGCGAATAGCGCGTACAAACAAATTGAATATCGATTTTGGACACTCAGTCGTGTAATTATTTATTGATTTGCATGGCGCACGCATGCAGCGTTTGTTCAACCGAGGGTTAAATTGCTATTCCATTTCAATAAGTTTTATTCAGACGTATTAATTCACGAATCCAAATATAAAAGATAACAAGTATACGATAGTAGTTTAAGTAGATCGCAAAGCAGTTTTAAAGTTGATTCGACTAGACGATATATGAGATGATATTTTCAGGCAACCCAACTATTTTAAAGCAAATGCAGGTTTTGCTTCATAATTAAGTACGTAAGTGTAAAAAAATTGAGTTCGCTTTTACATAAGTACGGAGCTTAACCCTCTAAATCATGAATAAGACTGTGAGCAACATACCGTTCGACCTACCACTAAATTCATACGATTCATTTTTTGACATTATATTGCACTGTATACCGTATTCCACAAACAGAAGTAACGAACAGGTACTGAAACTTATCACTAGATGGCGTTACCTGCCACAAATTGAAGTTTTTTCACAAAGTCGTTAGTGGTTTGAACAAGTTCGCGTGTGCTCCAAATTGAAAATTATTTATAAATAGTTTTTTCGTGTTTTGAGGCTTTATTGTGAATAACATGGACAGGTTTGAATATTTGATATTTGACGTTATCAATAACATTTATTTTCATTATTTTGCTCTTTTTTTTTGTAAATTTGTTTGGGTTTGTTTTTCTTTTTTTTTGTGGAAAATAATTGAATGAATGAAAAACTATAAAATACGTATATTCTTATTTTGTTTTAATTACCCGTAAACCACAAAAAAATAAAAAATCCATGTTCTTGAGTTATAGAGGGTTAAGATTTTAGTGGTCACCGTGGCTAGATACGAACAAATTTCACGTACGACAAAGCAATTTTGTTTTCACCTCGACCATTCTTCCGGTTCCTCATGTGCGCATACAAAAACCTTATTTCCAAAAACAATTGGGTTATATCCGTGAGAATAGTTCTTACCATGAGAAAGTCCATTTTTAACCACTCCTCTCAGTACCCAAGCTGAAATGAGCCATCTATATTCTTTCCGCGATAATTCGCGTGAGCCCTCCGGTGGAAATAAATAAAAAGAAAAAAAAGAACTTTCAAATATTTTAAAACAAATGGTACGAGATCGTTGGAAAGAGACAAAGGGGCGCACTCGCAGCAAAAAAAAAGAGAAAAAAAAAGAAGCATAACCGACTGGGTTGATAGAAGCACAACACGTTGGTTTCAACAAGCGCGTTTTACCAAAGGAAATTTCAGCAAGGATATCGTATACAGTCTGCGAAACGAGAAGGGGTCTCGAAACGATGAAACGTGTGCACGTGTATGGGGGCTTCGGTGTTCGGTGGGTACGCTCGTGATAATACAATTTACTCGTCCGATGCGGTGAAGGTACATAAATTTTTATGGTGATAAGGTGCGTTGTATATGCGCATGCCGGTTTGATATAGCACGCGGACGAACGCGAGGGAAAATGGGCACATAAAAAGAGCGATGTGGTGGGGAAGGGGTAGCGAGAGGACCCTGGTGGCGTAGTACCGACCAGCGGACGGTTTGCCATATGCATTGAGTATAGTCGGTTGGTCCGGGAGCTAAAGGAACACCAACGTGCTATGCGTATGATGATGAGAGAAAGAAGGATCACTGCTGCTCATGAACATGATCGCAGCAAAGCAAGCAACTCGATATGGAAAAAAATTGAGCCCGTGGGGTGTATCAACCCGCGGGTTTACGTTTTTTCTCCCTTTCGTTGCATATTTTTCCATCCCCATCAATCCTCTATACGGACGTTCGTTTATCTTAAATACAACGAAGAATATTAACCCTCTATAACTCAAGAACATGGATTTTTTATTTTTTGTGGTTTACGGGTAATTAAAACAAAATAAGAATATACGTGTTTCATAGATTTTCATTTCCAAAAAAAAAAAAGATAAACAAACCCAATCAAATTTACAAAAAAAGAGCAAAATAATGAAAATAAATGTTATTGATGACGTCAAATATCAAATATTTAAACATATACCTGTCCATGTTATTCACAATTAAGCCTGAAAACACGGTAAAAGTATTTTTAAATAATTTTCAATTCGGAGCACACGCGAACTTGTTCAAATCACTAACGACTTTGCGAAAAAACTTCAATTTGTGACAGGTAACGCCATCTAATGATAAGTTTTAGTACCTGTTCGTTACTTCTGTTTGTAGACTACGGTATACAGTACAATATAATGTCAAAAAATGAATCGTATGAATTTAGTGGTAGGTCGAACGGTATGTTGCTTACAGTCTACATCATGATATAGAGGGTTAACGTTGCTCGGTTGTGAAGACACTACCGTTTTCAAATTCCTCGGTTCATCGGGTATCTTACTTTTAAATTCACTCCTCGTTATTATTGTTTTCTCTTTGCAAATATCATTGATTGCAATGATCAATTATTGAAACGTGTTTCTAATTCGTACATACGGTTCGTATTCAATCTAGGCAAATATGACGTAACGCCGTTTTACATCGGACTAAGATGGTACATACTATCGTAGTTTGAAAATATTCAAATTACTGTTTTTTTCCACTTGATATAATTCCAAATATATTCTTGGTCTGAAAAAGATTAATTTTTCATATTTTTCCAATTTATACTCGTTTATATTTCCCTATAGCCTGCTGGGTCAAAAATAAATTTTCATTCTCTTTCTCTCTCTTTTTCTCTTTCCCTCCCTCTTTCGTTTCGTTGATTAGAAATAAAATTGTCATTTGCTGGGTACGCATTGCATTACTACGGACAAACTGGATAATGGATTGAAAGCTCGATTACCCATGTAGGGTGATCGGAAGTGGCCACTGATTGGCCGAAGCTGGACGTTTCGATTACCAATATAGGCACTCGAACTTGGTCCGAGGGTCGACCAAGCTTCGGATGATAACTGGTTCGATATTGGCAATTAATGTTGTCCCTAGAATGGCGCATAAGAATTGGCCTAGCAACAGTTGCCATATTTATGCCATTATTAAAAGTAAAACCTACATACAAATTACGAATAAAAATCTTGAGTAGCCTTTTTTCGTTCCCATATTCATTGTTTATTCGTTTGCCTCTACAACGATTGTATAAAGAACGTGTCGAAGTAAAATTGGCCGAGCATTGGCATCGTATCGACAAGCCAATTGATGAGTCCATATTTAGCCGAACATTGGCCGAGAATCGACAAAGCAATAATTGGCTAATTGATACTCAGACGAACGTTGGCCTACAATCAGGCAATCAACGACCGTCCCGCCAACTTTAGCCCAAGTATTGACCGTTACCGTTCGATCGGCGAAATCTATATGGCGAATTATGAACGGTGCTTTGTTACTTGTCGAATGTGGACATGGCACATAAGGCGTAAACTAATGATGAAAAAGTGATGAGAAAATATAAGTGTAGTATTTTATCTTTTTCTCTATTATCTATTTTATCTATCAAGCTTTGACAATTCTTTTCCATAGCCGCCACGTATTTCTTGCGACCCAGTGTAGGATCAAAATGCTTAAGGGGGTAGGGTATGTGCTAATTGGAAACACGGTGGCCTTTGGAAATATAAAATCGAGCAATGGAAAAAAACGCCATTTTATTTAAACGAAAATCATTACATTTTGGGAAAAAGTATCTTACCTGAAAAATACACCGACCCAATTTTCTCATTGACTAGACCGATGATAACAACGCTTCGTTGATTCATATTAAACTATATTTAATTCGTCCAAGGATCTGTCAGCTTCATGTAATAACTAATTCTTAAAATGACTCAATGTTTTTAATTCTAATAATTAATCAACCAGTAACGACTAATCAGTTCTGAGTACAACAGTCAGAGCTTTCTCGTGCAGCTATCCAAAGGATCACGCCAATGATAAAGAAACGCTACGAATCTTGAGTTACATTTGTTACATTTCGTTATCAGGTTGCTCAATCGTTTCTCCATTTCCATCCTCCTTAGAGCACATTTCTACAATGCCGATGAAACTGATTCGCAATCTATCGGCATCCTTAATTGATACAACAGCGTAATTGCGTATCGCGTTATTCACCATTCGTATGTGGCGATTTCTCTATCAGCCTCGTGGAATTTAGCGAGCCTCTGCTTAACTTCTCTTTCAACACGGTGGAATCTCATTTCACGCGTTTGTGGTGAAAGAGCGTTCACCGAGTAAGGTAAAAGCGTCTCGATGTGTTTCTAGAGCAATCATTGCGGTTTGACCACGCATTAAGCCTACGAGATCTACACGGAGAACCACCAATGATTTTCTCGCATATCAAAGGATTCAAAATCCCTTTACGGAATAACATACCTTTGTAGGCAGTATTAGATCGAAATATGTTTAACGAGTCGAAATAAGATGACGAGAGGTAGACTCAAATTAAAAAAAAAATTTACGTGCGAGTACGATGTATCCAGTTAGGGTCCAGGAGGTGCAAAGCAAATGAGACCGACGTCGAAGAAACGTGACAAGTCCCGGTCCCATCATTTTATGCAAATATAGCAGCCCCAGTCTACGCTTGATTTCCCTATGGTGTTCCCCATACCATTGAAAGAACCACTACCCAGAACATTCCATGATCATCTTCTCCTAGCATTGGCAACTTGACGATCCGTCTATGGTCAGCACAACACAAAGCGTTCGTTCTACCGGTTGCTTGAGCACGAGAGAGGAAAAGTGTCGGATTCGATCGATACTTTCAGCTTTCATACCACTTGAACAAAATTTCATTACACTAAAACTTGAGCCCTGACGCGTTCTAACGCAGATAATTAAGGTTTCTGAACATTCAAAAAGAAGTTAGAATTCTCGATAGTATCTTTGTGTCTTCAAAAGATAATTCAGAAATTATTATAGCGACAAAAGATTCGATCAATTCTGGATTGGATTACTTCAACTGGTAAATATTAATCGATAGTTTCTAGTTGTAGGATTTTTAGTCTACAAATATTAGACCATGGCCATCCTATATGTTAATTTACAGCACGAATTTTTTAAGGCAGGATTCTACTTTGAAACTTTGAAAAAAAAAATTTTTTTTACATTTTTCGAAAGTAAATGTGTTCAAGAATGTTCGGTCAAAATTTTATAAAGTTCCAAGCAGTCTAACTATCCTTTTTCGCCTTTCGAACGCACCTACGTGAGCGTGCGGCCCGGATCAGCCGTGTACAAAAAATGAATAACATTTAAAACTTTTTTTTTATGTACTTAAAGAGTGTATTTATTGAACAGTTTAAACCCCATATCGATATCTTTAATAGTATTCTCAGAAAAAATTCACGAAAATAGCGTTTTTTTTCATGGTTTCAAAGTAGAATCCTGCCTTAAATTAATCTCAATTTCATATCGAGTGATTTTAGCAATTTATTAAAAAAATGTTTGGATCTTTCTATTGTTCGATTACCTATTTATGCATTTTCAAACACTCGAAATTTGTAGGTAAAAATCTGAAAATCGGTATGCAAATGTTCATCTACCCCTGAAGCCCTACTTCATCAAATCCTGTCGATTTTTCCGATCTCCATACGCAAAACGTAACTGTGGAAGATTGACGGTTAATCACAACACGAAATACTACATTGACACAGCGTTGGACGTGGTTATAAATTCGGTGTACGCGCACGTACATCAGCAATTTGTAGAGTTCCAAATATTATTGTCGTTTCGCGTTGTTGGAGAAAATGATTGTGCGGAGAGCGGATTATCGTCGACGAAGTAGGATTATATGCTCTAGTGGCGCTACGTGCTGCTCAAAAGGAGGGTTCGTGCACGGTTGTGCAGCTCCAGCTAGTCCTACACTGCGAAGGGTTGAGTCCGTGTTAGTGATAATGCAGTCACGGAATAAGAGCGCACTGCTAATCCATATAGTATTTTCATGGAGAGCACAAATCTCGTGAGTTCAATAAATGCGTCGTAATTAAGCTCTACTCGTCGTATCGCCTGATTGATACGGGCTAAAATTCTTAATCGCTCGTCCAAATGTTTCATCGCGTAGTTTGGCATTTTTTACTGTGGAGTGCAGTCCTACACAAGTATCTCATAACGACGGTAAAAATATCCCCGGATTGAAGCGAAGTATTTGGTCCAGAGTTCCAAAGTTGGAAGCTACTGAAACGAAAAAAAAAATCCGGACGAGTGCGAGTCGGATTCGCCCACCGAGAGTTCCGTACAAATTTTTAGGTACATAATATTATAAATATTTTTTTAAGTACATAATATTATAATATTACAAATAGTTCAGGAATTCAGTCTCGCAGTTTAGTCCGAGTTTTTTTAAAGATTTAATTGCAAATGTATAGTTTTTCGATTTTTCCCTATACTTGTAGTATAAGACGCTATTACTTGCCAAATTTCATAGTTTTAGGTCAATGGAAAATTCCTTATAAATTTTGCTTCCCTTGAGAGTTTAAATATACGTTTTTTGCGTAAACTTAGAAGTTTGATTTTTTAGAGCTTCTAGGGACTGTAGATCTGAGTATATGGTTTTAATTTCAAAACTCGATATCTCCAGGTGTTTCCGGAATAAAGGGTCTTAACAGACGGACGGACAAAGCGATCCTAAAAGAGTTCAATTTTTTTCCTTTTGCGGTACGGAACCCTAGCTACGATCTACTACCAGGGTACAGGGTTCGAATTTTACTATTCCGTCGGTGCTGAATGGAAGCCTTCCGAATTGCGTTCGTTTGCATCGTAAGATTATTTTCTGCGAGTCAACACTCACCAGCAGTGACCAACACCAAAAAAATTCGCGACTTGAACATTTCCCTTCTTCTTCTCATTTCCTCTTGAAGCTTCGTGCAAACTGGCCACCCAATAAAACACTATGTATTCGCAACACAAAATTTTTCGGCCACTTTCGTTCGAACTATAGACAACGGTCGGAGAAAATGAAAGAGGAGCCAATGCCAAGTCGAGAGCCCGCAAGTAACCGCACGACTGACAATCACCTTTACTTTTGCGTTTCCATCGAACTTGTGGAACTCAGACGCCAGCAAACTCCTCACTGTGAGGCACCTCTCCCTTGAGCGTTGCGTCATGGAACGGGAAGGGGAAAACGAAAGGACGTTCGCGGTTCCAACGGACCGACTTCCAATGCATGCACTCTCTTTCTCTCTTTTTTTTTTTCTCCACACTTCGCTGTATCTCCGGATGTCGTCTTTTTGCCTTACTACCGAGCGTCGTTTTTATGGCGATCCTGAGCGCAAATCCCACACTTGAATGTTACCACGATGTATACATAATTCTACAGTGGAACGTCTGCTATAACATGTTCTGTTCCTTAGACCGAATATTTCAGGAGATGTTAAGGTTTTCCTTACTCTCCAGGTATTTTCTCAAATGACGGGCATTTCGACCCAGTTTTACGAGAATTGAAGGGTTGAATGCACGGAAAGGAATAGCACTGAAATGTTGGGACGAAAAGATAAATCTTGCTAATGATGATTTTTGTCATCACGAATAACGTGACAGTTGTATTAAAATCAGTCAATTGAATTAAAAAATCAAAACTTATCATTTGCTAACTTTTGCGACTATTTCCGTCGGAAAACTAAGGATTTATTTGGTTGTATCAAGGTATCAAGTTTTAGCTGCTCGTATGAAGGTTTTCTGATAACGAATGAAAAACCATCGCAGGAATTCCATAACTATTCCTATTCATTTTTGTTTTTTGCTGCGTACCATTTAATGCTATCGACCGGTTGACCGAATTGAAACGTTGCTTGACATCATTTTGCAAGAGAGTAGGCCGCCTGCTATAGTCTCTCAAGATCGTCAATGCGCCACAACTGTAGTAAAAGGCAAACAAGAAGAGCGAGCGAAACAAACAGGTCGTGTCAACTTGGAATGCAGCTCTCAGCTTCGTCTGATCAATGTCCTCAACTTATTATCGTGCCTGCACACTTATTCGTTGGTTATTCATCGCGTTAACCAATAAATACAAACTTGGTGAGATCAATTCTCTCGAGGCCATTACAGTTACAGCTTTTTTAATTCGTCGACAAATACGGGATTTGTAGATTGAATGGAGTGAAATACATGGAACGAAATGTAGAGGAAAAAAACAGCCCAAAACTGTTGAAATAAGGATTTTTCATGAACGCTTCTGTTAAGTAAAATTGATGTTGGATCGTTTATGTTGATTTCGGGCGGAAATGCTTCTGTAATCCTTTTTCGCATCGGATGGGGAATGTGCTGTACCAGTTTGGGAAATTTTTATATTACGGCTGGGCCAAAATATGTCCCAGATTGAAAAAACTCAAAAACATCTAGGACAGAAAATCATAGATGAAATCCTAGAAAATCCTAGATGAAAGCCTAGAAAATCCTACATAAAATCCTAGATGGAATCCTAGAAAAGCCTACATAGAATACTAAATGAAATCCTAGAAAATCCTAGATGAAATCCTAAAAAGCCCTACATGAAATTCTCGAAAATCCTAGATGAAATCCTAGAAAATCCTACATGAAATCCTAGAAAACCCTAGATTAAAATCTAGAAAATCCTAGATGAAATCCTAGAAAATCCTACATGAAATCCTAGATGAAATCCCAGAAAATCCTATGAAGCTTGTGAAATCATTGTTGTTGATGATGCGCTGTTATGGGTACGTTTATGAGTCTCCAAGACCTTCAACCTTGTAGCCATAAAAGTTATTATATCTAATAATCACTTGGAGGAAAAATAACTGAACCCGTAATGGGGAGCACTCGGACCAATTTTTCGCGATATTTAAAGTGTTAAGTGTGCTTGTATAAGTAATGAAAGAAACTAAAAAAGTCCCCGTTGATTGTAAAAACATGGTATATGACATCGTACAGTATCTACTATAAATCTTCAACCAGCTTCCACGCAGCTAAGTGTCGTGAAAGCGAGACTGGCTGGAATGTTTTCTTCTATTCATATCGAAATTCGTCGTAGATCTGATAGTACTGTTTGTCCAGGAAACGCGATTGAGGCAGTAGACCGGTGCGATTCATACGCCTGACCGCATGTATTATTACTTCCGGGTAATTACAGCATTTAGCTAGGTGTCTGGATCTTATCTTTATATCTGCTATTCAAACTTACTCAGGCGACCGAGGTATCGGCAAACATGGAACAAATTTTTTAAGACTTTTTAATGTATTCTTTGTTTTCACCGTTTTTTCAAGAATCAAATTTCATTTAAAAACAAGGATATTTCTTAATATTATTATTATTGAATTAGTTTAATATTACTTAAACTTAATATTACTTAAGCCTAATATTATTATTATTATTATTATTATTATTATTATTATTATTATATAATTTCCAATATTATTATTGAATGTTAAATTAAGGTTAGTATAGAGATAAAATTTACGAAAGATGTACTATTCTGCGGCACAAGATCGTCCGTTGAGCGGTGTTACATTTTATGTTGTCTTATATCAGAGTGTTAAACGAAAGTGAAAGGACATGCTGGATTCTGTTATAGCGATAAACTGAAATAACACCTGGAATTATAGCGCTTGTAATGAATATTATTTATAATGTGAATCCGCGACGTAAGTCATTGTGTACTCACCCTAGATATCTATGAGTAATTCATAATCTGCAAGGTATATCGCTTCTATTTCTCAACAGACTCACGTGGAAGGTCTCACATGGGTAATCCTTGATGTGCTGGAAACTGAGGATTTACTTGAACATTTACCTTGTAATTAATTCTTGATTGCGTAGTGCAATATCTTAGCGGACGATGTACAACATTAGAAGAGGCAAATGAGTACATTCGAATGATCCTAGATTGACGTTTATATAAGACAACATTTTTTCATTCGTCGACTGATAATCGGAGAATTCATGTATTCGTAATGAAACCGACCTAATTTCCAAGTTGATTATTTTATTATTTATTTTTATCTAATATGTCCTGTTTCTTTTTTTTTTCGTTATATTGAAAATTTAATTTTTATCCCTCACTATGTCGAATTTTCCATCATATTTTCAACACGGTTACTATAGAAATGTAGAAAAAAATCTATGAAATTGCAGTACGCTGCAAATTCGTCTCACAGGCATATTCGCCTCAGTCGTCGTGTTTTCGTGAAAATGAAACACGATCCGCAGCTTACGCACACTGGCGCCCTGATCCATGTAAACGACACCTGCCTCTATCCGAAGCTTTGTCATTCCTGTGTTCATTTTCTCTGAAGCTACGAGACCGGAATTCGAATCCGCGACCTTCCATATTCTGGTTCAGTGGTAAGCTCGCTAACCATTAAACACGAAAATTGGACGACATTATTCTTATCCTCAACAAGCAGATTGGTCATGAGACCTTTTCCTAATTTTCTCCTTTTATTCTCGTTATTATAGATCTTTTACATTAGTCGCCTGCATCAATCAGATAGTCGAAACTTGTTCGTTATATGAAAGTTGAACATCGTCGAAGTGACACGAGCAAGACATTAAAATAGGACACTTTCGATTTCTCGAACTGGTGGGGTTATTATCCATATAGACAAATTTCATTAACCCATTAAAGACTAGGGTTGCCATATGGCAACGTGAGTAGTCAATTTAATTTACGAATTATACATCAAAAACTACAAACCTAACGTTGCCATATGGCAACAGTCTAAAACTCAAAATTGGGAGATTTTGATTTTTTTTGTGTCATTTATCATATCAACTGGTCATCATTCAACCCAAATCTATACATATAAAAGAAAGTCGGGTTTGTGTTACAACACTTATAACTCGAGATCTGCTGGATCGATTTTCATGATTTTTGGTTCGTTGGATTCGTCTCCTCCCAAATAAGAAGAATACATAATTATGAAAGATGAATCATTTCGTTCAGAAATACTGGAAAAAGAGTAACATTAACGAGGGCGTTAATAAATTTATTTTGTGTTAATTAAAGTTTGTGTGTTTTGTGGTAATTTTAATTTATTTTGGGTAAGCTAGTATAAAGATAAAAACACAAAATTTGAATTTCAAAAACTCAGTCCCTAACGGATTAAAACTGCGCACCGGTATATAAATAAAACCAGATATCCGTATAACCATGAACTTTGTTTCTCGTATTTTCTGAAAGATACGAAGGTGGTACAGCTGTTGGTATTAATATTGCCATAGCACGTGTAACATCGTCACATTCATTTCCCGATGTTTCCATTTTATTCCTCGGGCTGTTTCACCGCCTGGCATACTTGAACCACGTGGGCGATGTCGTGAAACCTCCCTGGGAAATTTGCCGCTTGTAACGTACAGGATGACGAGATTCTGCAGAAGGGTTGCTACATGTATACGATGCACAGTCCGAGGCCCATCAACCCCATAGGATCTTCGTTCAGAAATTCCTAAGATACCCTGACTATCTATGCGACTCTCCTCCCTTGGAGTTTCCACGGATCCGCAGGCACCGGAAACGCGAAGAAGCTTTGTCGCCCATGATGCACCCCCAGCCAACGACCCTTGCACGACCAATGGATGAATGCTCACAACGGCTGTGCCACCACCTCGAATTTACCCTTGTGGAAAAGCACTACTATACACGGATATTCTATATCGTGCAACGTAAAACTCGTTGTCCTCTTCACCCTTCTTTCGAGTCCGCTAGCCTCGTTCTACCTCCTTGCAATCCCCTCTTTGTTCGACTATTGCTTTTCTCCTTTTCGGTTTTTTTGCTCTCTCTCTTTCTCTCTGCTTTTCATTGCTGTTATTATTATTATTATTATTATTATTATTATTATTATTTTTATTATTGTATTATTTACTGTTTTCGTATTTTTTGCCCGAAAGACCGCTAGGGCATAATAAATTCTATCAATCAATCAAAAATCCTTTTTGGTTTTTTTACTCTCTTTCTCTCTCCTTTTCATTACTGTTATTATTCATATTTGTTGTTATATTACTGTTACTATTATTATTATTATTATTATCATCATCATTATTATTTTTTCTTTTTTGTATTATTTACGGTTTTTGTATTTTTTGTCCGAAAGTCCGCTAGGGCATAATAAATTCTATCAATCAATCAAAAATTCTTTTTGGTTTTTTTTGCTCTCTCTCTCCTTTTCGGTTTTTTTTCATCTCTCTCTCTCTCCCTTTCGGTTTTTTTGCTCTCTCTCTCTCTCTTTCTTTTTTCTCTCTCTCTTTCTGTCTCTCCTGACGCCGGAGTAACTCCAAGCCCACTCTCCTCCATACGCTCGAAACCCCCTTTCTTCACGTCGTCACGCCGCTCATCCGCAGTAAAACAGACGACCGTTTGTTCGCGGTTCGCACGTGAGATAGATGCGCATTCGGTGAAACGAGAATTCGAGTTTCCGCCTTCCGAGCGATGCGCGAGACAGAGGATAGGAGATTTGAGAGGTAAAAGCGCACGAGTGGAGGTATGACGGAGCGATGCGGGAAATGAAAACGAACATGGTTGCAAGGAGAGAAACACCCTCGTAAAGCGAAACGTCGGTTGGAAACGTGGACGCATTTTCGTAGATCCAGTTACCGGGAGACGAATTTTGACTCGTTTCAAGTGTTTCTCTGTCTCTGGCATTCCCTTGCCCTGGTTTACCTGCGCCAATCTTATGTGCTCATGCGCAACGAACAAATTCACCCTTTTCGACATACTTTGTATGCACGCGAAATATACAACGTTCGTTACACTTGAAATTACGTTTCACCGATGTTTCGTATTTCCCTTCGTAATTGACAATTGACCAAAAAGAGAAAGCAGTTACGAAGAAATGGAAAGCATCAACAGATTACTTCTCGTCTTTCTCTATACCAGGATTAAAATCTACAGTATCATTAAGAAGCATCGTTTTGTTTATAATTGTACAATAAAGATATTTGTTTAACCTCGTTTTTCCACATTGAGGGTGTGTGGAGAAATGCACGGTGAAAGTTAGTATGTAGCATGATTTTACTACAGCGATTTTTGTAAGTCGTTATAATTTTGTGTTTTCGAACAAGATTTATATTATATAAAGTGTTATCGAGTTTTGGATCAAATGATATGTAACGATAGTGACCCGTAAAATATCACTTTAACTCATGAGCTGCGAGTTTTTAATTAAAAATAGACGGTAGCAGATGGAAAATATTTTTGCAAATCGAATTTGTCGATTACGTTCCAAAGTCCTCTAGTTTAAAAAAAAGTCACATGGGTTTTTTTTTAATACAACTTGTCTTGAAAACTACTCATTTTTGTGAAGAAAAAACCTAGCATGATTCATTCGACTGAGTCCAAAAAATCATGTTAATTTTTGAAACTGAACTTCGTGAAACATAAAACTGTCTATTCTTTATAATTTAAATCACGAGCTGAACATGGTAAAACGATCTACTTTGCGTTTTCTATCTCAAGACATATGAATTGTAACGTGCTAAAGAAGACAGTAAAAATTGCATTTCATATATTGATTATTCGAGGATATATATAGTGAAGATGGTTGTACTCTTATGAAAGTAGGTGGTTGTCGGATCGATATCGAAAATAGATTTAAAAAATCCTTCAATCGTGTTGTATATCCTGTCAAAATTTCAGCTGAATTGGTGCAGAACATT